>CAUYRH010017997.1:0-114762 GCA_963574655.1 Perodicticus potto
TGTATATTGCTTTGGGTAGTATGGACATTTTAACAATGTTGATTCTTTCCAGCCATGAGCATGGTATGTTTTTCCATTTGTTGACATGTTCAGCTATTTCTTTTCTTAGAGTTTCATAGTTCTCTTTATAAAGATCTTTCACAACCTTTGTTAGATAAACTCCCAAATATTTCATCTTCTTTGGTACTACTGTAAAAGGGATAGAGTCCTTGACTGTTTTTTTGGCTTGAGTATTATTGGTATATATAAAGGCTACAGATTTATGGGTGTTGATTTTGTAGCCTGAGATGCTGCTGTATTCCTTGACCACTTCTAAAAGTTTTGTAGTAGAGTCTCTGGTGTTTTCCAAACATACAATCATATCATCTGCAAAGAGTGAAAGTTTAATCTCTTCTGATCCTATACAAATGCCCTTGATCACCTTTTCTTCCCTAATTGCAATGGCTAAAATTTCCATTACAATGTTGAAGAGCAATGGAGACAATGGGCAACCTTGCCTAGTTCCTGATCGAAGTGGAAATGATTTCAATTTAACTCCATTCAGTATGATATTGCCTGTGGGTTTGCTGTAGCTTGCCTCTGTTAGTTTAAGACATGTCCCTTCTGTACCAATTTGCTTAAGTGTTCTGATCATGACAGGATGCTGGATGTTACCAAAAGCTTTTTCTGCATCAATTGAGAGAATCGTATGGTCTTTATTTTTTAATATGTTTATGTGCTGAATGTGATTTTTTTTTTTTTGCTGTATTGATTTGGCTAAGCTATGGTCAGTAGTTATTCAATCAAACACTAATCTAGGTGTTACAACCAAGGTATTTTGAAGATGAGAATAAAGTACATTATCAGTTGACTTTATTTAAAGGGAATTATGCCAGATAACGTGAATGGCCCTGATTCAATTAGTTGAATGGTTTCTAAACCAGAGCTAAGTCTTCTCCAAAAGAAAAAAACAACAAAAAATCTTCCATATGTGACCAGAAACTTCAGCCCTTTCCGAAGGGACTATTCTATGGAATTTGGTTTTGTCTAATTGCCCTCATAACCATGTAAGCCAATTCTTTGCAATAAACTCTTAATGTATACCTTCTACTGATTCTGTTTTTCTGGTTGAACCTTAGATGATACAGGTTTTGGTACTGGAAGTGGTTTTGGAGGAACAAAAGGACAAGTTTTCTAAAGTATTTCTTAGTTTTCTAGAAGTAATTCTCTAATCTAATTAGTTGCACTTATGATTCTGTTTTCAGTGGTGAAGAGGGCATTGGTTGCTGGTGGCATGATGTGGCAAAAAAGATATGTAAAATATTAGAATAATTCTAATTGGGTACTGATGGAAGTTAAATTTCTGGGTGACCCTGTATTGGCTACCTTAGAATACTTTGTCAAACTAAATAGTATTTAGGATTACTCATTGCTCCTAACTCCTCTGGAGAAAGTGGGGAAAGAGATAAATTCAGGGCTTTGAATTCCTAGCTTAAGTTTCACATAAATAATATAAAATATCATATATCTATTCTGAATAAAACTCTTACCTCCTGAAGCTACAGGGCTGAGATTTCTGAAAACAAAACCCATACATTTGCAAGTGGTTGATTTACAATACCAGTTGAATTCCCAGCATTTCAAGGTGTCCTCTATTAAAGTTAGGGGATCGACAGAGAAGAAATGGGATCCTGAAAATTAGGATGAAGACATATTCACAGCTGGCATTGAGGCTGGAGACTTGGAACATAATTTCTAAATTCTGCCAAGTGTCCTCTGTCAGTAGAAGCGGCTCTTATACCCCTACTTGGAAAGATTCACTTTCCTCTGTGTGATAAAATCTATAATGACATGTTGTTCTTCTCAAGACCTACTCCTCCTACCCCTCTTTATTTATAGCTCTAGATTATTATTGCTACTATAAGAAATTATTATAAACTTGATGGTTTAAATCAAACAAATGTATTATCTTACAGTTCTCTAAATTGTAAATCCAATGTAGGTCTCACTTAACTAAAATTAAGACATTGGCATAGTTGAGTTCCTGTCTTGAGGCTTTAGAGGAGAATGTTCCCTTACTTTTTTCAGCCTCTTGAGGCTACCCACATTTGTTGACTTAATTACCCATTCCTCCATCTTCAAGGCCAGGAACAGTGAACTAACTTCTTCCTCTACTGATTTTTTTTACTAAATCTGGAAAAGCTTCTTCACTTAAAGATGTGTGATTATATTGGGTCTTTAGCTTTAATGACATCTTCAAAGTCCTCTTTTCTCTGTAAACTAACATATTTATGGATTCCAGGTTTTAGGATGTGGATATCATTGGGGAAGGAGTATCATTCTGCCTACCATATCCCTGTGGAGCTGGGGGTTTGACTTCCATCCCAAGTAGCTGAGCAATTATTTCTTCCAAAATGATGGCTGATTAAAATTTCTTTTTTTTTTAAGTTTTGGCCAGGGGCGGGCTTGAACCTGCCATCCCCGGTATACGGGGCTGGCACCGTACTCCTTGAGCCACAGGCGCCACACTGATTACTATTTCGTAATCTAGTTACATTTTTGTAAAATTTATAGTTAAAATTTTACACTTTTACAGAAAAGCATAGAGTAATAAAAGTACACAAAATATAACTGAATACCTAAGTGGATTATTAAAAGAAAGTATCTCTAAGAAATCTTAAATCATAATATTTTTATCTTCCAAAAGCCCCTTTATGATACTTCTAATAACTATTGCCTTCCTTTCCCAAGAGGTAACCAATGTCACCAAAAATAAGATTTGTCATTGTCTAAAAGTTACATAAATTGAAACTTACGGTATGTATTATTTGCTTCTGTCATCTGTTTGAACTCAATGTTATTTGAGTGAGATTTGTTAATTTAGCTCATTTGTTAAAATGGGTTCTATTTTTGTATAGTATTCTACTTTATAAATATGTCAAAAAATTTAAGCTAGTATGCTACAAATAAGGTGTTAACAAAATTTTTCTATAAATGGCAAATAATAGGTATTTTAGGCATTATGGGATATACTTTTTTGCTGCAATTGCTTATCTCTGACATGGAGCATGATAGTAGCTATAGAAAATATAATATGAAAAGGTGTGACTGTGTTCCAAGTATTTACAAAGAAAGAAATGGATGGACTTCTTTCATGGATAACCCTTAAACGTTTAGTGCTATCATAAGTAAAGCTATGCGCCTTTTTGTACATATCTTATAGAATACACTCACATACACACACATATGCATGCACAATTTTGTCAGACACTCAAGAAGGAATAAATTGCTTTGTCAGCTTTAGTACATACTTCTCAGTTTTCCAAAGTGATTTTGAGAAACAGAGTAGATGTTCCTCAAATAGGTAAGAATGTTACCTATTCTTTTTAATACTTGAATTTTTCAGTTAATAAGATTTTAGTCATTTTGATGGGTATATTGTGGTATTTCCCTAAAGTAACATTTTTCTGATGTCAGCTGGGAAAATTAGAGTGAATTTTGACATTTGAACATACAAATTACACTGATTATTCTGTAGGTTTGTATTACTTTTATGTAATATATTATGTGAAATGAAAGTCAAGAGATTTAGCCATTGAAATTAAAAAGCATCACTGGAATTTGACTTGTTTGATTTGGCATTAAGAACAATAGGGTTTAAAAGTAAATAAAGGAATGAAAAGCTGTTAAATGACTTTTACCTGAAAATTTTTTAGGTATTCTCTATAGCAAAGAGTTATAGATTTGCAGCTAAATCTTGATTTATAGTAGTTAATATAGAATAGGTTATAACACAAACTGTATGACATTGAATAAATCACTTGATAGCATTAATGGAAAGTATAATTAATGTATGCCCATTGTATACCACATGACTTTTATGAGAAGAAAATGTGATTATATTAGTGATAATTTAAAAATATTTAGAGAGAATTAAACTTTGCTAAGATGTTTATTTATTGAAGACACCAAATTTAACTTAAAGAATCTCCCAGGGTTCACCCAGTTCACATCCATCTGTAAAAGTGGTTGAAGAAGTTCTTTAAATCAAACCCCTGTGATTGTTATCCTACTAAGAAGTGGAGTTTTGCCACTTTCTATTTCTTTTCTATGAATAAAGTAAAAAAGTTGGTGAGCATAGTTAATGTTTGAGACTAAAGAAGTGTTTCTGTTCTGCTTTGGCTTCATCTTTTCTCAGGTGCTAATAATTCTTTTCTGTTTTTTTATTTTCAATTGGATCTGATGCTTCCTTGCTTCATTGCTTTATAATATTCTTTGTGAGTTATTCTCAGACTTTTCTAATGTTAATATCTGAAGTCCAAATCTTTATTATTTAATTTCCATGAAATTGTTATTCTTCTGTTGAGATCTGCATAATGACTGATACTATGCTTTTTAAAAAGGAATGGATTTTTTCTTCCCAAATTTCTTTGTGTATGTTGGCTGTCCAATGTAAACTATTGGAAAAACTTACTCTTTTCAACAATAACTTCTTCATTATCAACTAACATGGTAATTGATTTATCTCCCATGAGGAAAAGAATGGATATCACAGTGCTTTCTGTGAAAAATAATTAAATATTCCTCAGCTCAGACACAGTTCAGAGTAAGTTTGTTATTGACCATTTTATCCCCAATATTGTGGCAAGAGACATGAATAGAACCTTCTCTAAAGAAGACAGACAAATAGCTAACAAACATATGAAAAAATACTCATCACCCCTAATTATTAGAGAAATGCAAATCAAAACCACCCTGAGACATCATCTAACTCCAGTGAGAATGGCTCACATCACAAAATCTCAAAACTGCAGATGCTGGCGTGGATGTGGAGAGAAGGGAACACTTTTACTCTGCTGGTGGGACTGCAAACTGATACAACTGTTTTAGAAAGAAGTATGGAGAACTCTCAAAGAACTCAGGGTAGACCTCCCTTTTGATTCTGCAATCCCATTACTGGGCATCTACCCAGAAGGAAAAAAATCCTTTTATAATAAAGACACTTGCAGTAGACTATTTACTGCAGCTAAATTTACAATCGCCAAAATGTGGAAACAGCCTGAATGCCCACCAACCCAGGAATGGATTAACAAGCTGTGGTATATGTACACTATGGAATACTATTCAGCCATTAAGAAAATGGAGACTTTACAGCCTTTGTATTAACCTGGATGGAAGTGGAACACATTATTCTTTTTTTTTTTTGAGGCAGAGCCTCAAGCTGTCACCCTGGATAGAGGGCCATGGCATAACAGCTCACAGCAACCTCCAATTCCTGGGCTCAAGCGAGTCTCTTGCTTCCACCTCCCAAGTAGCTGGGACTACAGGCGCCCGCCACAACGCCCGGCCATTTTTTGGTTGCAGCTGTCATTGTTGTTTGGCGGACCTGGGCTGGATTCGAACCCACCAGCTCAGGTGTACGTGGCTGGCGCCTTAGCCCGCTGAGCCACAGGCGCTGAGCCGGAACACATTATTCTTAGTAAAACATCACAAGAACGGAGAAGCATGAATCCCATGTACTCAGTTTTGATATGAGGACAATTAATGACAATTAATGACACGGTGGGGGTGAGGGAAGGGGAGAGCAGAGAAAGAATGAGGGAGGGGTAGGGAAAGGAAGAGAAGAGAGAGGGAAGGAGTGAGGTGGATGGAGTCTTGGTGTGTGCCACACCTTTTGGGGGCAAAACACGATTGTAAGAGGGACTTTACCCAACAAATGCAATCAGTGTAACCTGGTTTCTTGCACCCTCAATGAATCCCCAACAATAAAAAAAAAATAGGTTGTTAACTTTAAAGTGCTATATAATCAATGTGAATGTTCTGAATGCCTCATTGAAGAGATACACGGGCTGGCTGAATGGATGAAAAAAACACAACCCAATTATTTGTTGTCCCCAGGAAACATATCTAACCCACATGGACTTACAGACTCAAGGTGAAGGGATGGAAAAAATATTTAATGAAAATGGAAATCAAAAGAAATCAAGTATAACCATTCTCATATCAGATAAAATTGACTGCAAATCAATAGTAAAGAAAGATAAAGATGATCATTACATTATGTACAATGGTAAAGAAAGCATTCAACAAGAAGACAACAATCCTAAATATTTATGCATCTATCCCAAGAGTGTCCAGATTCATAAAACAAAGGGATAAAGCAGCAGCATTATAATTCCTTCAACACCCTACTAACAGAACTAGACAGATCCTCTAACCAGAAAGTAAACATCAGACTTAAATGGGACTCTAGAATAAAGGGGCCAAACAGACATTACAGAATATTTTTCCCTAAAACTACTGAAAATATATTCTCATCAGCCTGTGGAATATTCTTCAATATTTGTCATGTCATAGTCTACAAATTCAAAAAGATAGAAGTCATTATCATGTATTTTCTCAGATAACTGTGGAATAAAACTAGAGAAAATCAATTCTATACAAAGTCATGGAAATTAAACACCCTGCTACTAAATAATTATGCAATCAATAATGAAATTAAGATAGAAAGCAAAAGATTCCTTGAATTGAATTAGAAAGGGGACAAAATCCACCCAAATCTATGTAATTAAGCAAAGGTAGCCCTAATAGGAAAATTCATAGGCTGGATGCCTACATTAACTAGATACAAAGATCAAAAATTAACAGTCTAATGACATGTCTCAAGAAACGAGAAAAGGTAGAACAAACGTAACCCAAAGCCAATAGAAGAAAAAGATGATAACAAAGATCAGAGCAGAACTAAATAAAATGGAAAACAATAACAAAAATCAATGAAACGAAGGATCAATGAAATAAAAAGCTAGTTCTTTGAAAAGATAAACAAAATTGATAGATCTCTTGTTAGACTAGCCAGGGATAGAAGAGAAAGGACCCAAATAAACTCAATCAGAAAGGAAAAAAGGGGATATTATAACTCATACCACAGAAACATCTTTGTGAATACTATGAAAATCTCTATGCATACAAAAACATAGAGGAAGTAGACAAATTCCTGGCTACACACAATCTTTCAAGACTCAGTCATGACGAATTAGCTCTCTTAAACAGACCAATAATGAGCTATGAGGTTGAAACAACAATAAAAAAGTCTTTCAACACAAAAAGCCCTGGACCACATGGATTCACAGCCAAATTTTATCAGATTTAACAAAGAAGAGCTGGTGCCCATCCTGCTGGAATCACTCTCTAACATGAAGAAGGTAGGAATCTTCCCCAACCCATTTTTCCAAGCCAGTATCTCATTGATACCAAAGCCAGAAAAGGACATAAAAAAAGAAGCAAACTACAGACCAGTACCCCTTATGCATATAGATGCAAAAACCCTCAATAAAATGCTAGCAAACTGAATTCGACAACACATCAAAAAAAAAAAATCCATCATGACCAAGTGGGCTTCATCCTAGGGATTCAAGGATGGCACACATATGTAAATCAATAAATATGATTCACCACACAAATAGAAGAAAAACAAAATCAAATGATCATCTCAATAGATGCAGAAAAAGCATTTGACAAAATTCAGCACTCTTTCATGAGAAAAATTCTCAATAAATAAGGCATAGAACGAACATACCTCAAGATTTTATTTTATTTTATTTTTTGTAAATTATGATTTTTAATTTTTGTTATAATAAAGATTATTGAAAACAGCAGTTTGTACGATGAATGTAATAGTGCTCAACTTAACGTTGTCAAGCAATTTGAAGATTATTAACCCCAAATTAGAAATGTTTCCCTCATAGAATCCTCAAGATTTTAAAAGCCATGCATGACAAACCAATAGCCAACACTTAAGTGGTGAAAAGTTGAAAGCATTTCCCTTAAGAACTGGAATAAGACAAGGGTTCCCCTGTCACCACTTCTATTTGGCATAGAGCTGGAAATCCTTGCCAGAGCAACCAGCCAAGAAAAAGAAATAAAGGTTATCAAAATTGGGAAGGAGGAGGTAAAATTACTGCTTTTTTTGCTGATGATATGATTTTAGATATTGAAAAACTGAAAGATTCCACCAAGAGACTCCTGGAATTGATAAATAAATTCAGTGAAGTCTTGGGG
Organism: Perodicticus potto; assembly: GCA_963574655.1. Classification (NCBI taxonomy): domain Eukaryota; kingdom Metazoa; phylum Chordata; class Mammalia; order Primates; family Lorisidae; genus Perodicticus; species Perodicticus potto. Next base: position 8,038 of record CAUYRH010017997.1, read on the forward strand.
TACAAAAACAATGTACACAAATTGGGCGGTGCCTGCAGCTCAGTGAGTAGGGCTTCAGTCCCATATCCCGAGGGTGGTGGGTTCAAACTGGCCCCAGCGAAAATGCAACAACAACAACAAAAGCGTACACAAATCATTAGCATTTGTATGTAACAATAACAGCCAAACTGAGAGTCAAATGAAAGACTCAATACCGCTCACCATAGCTATAGACAGTAAACTACCTAGAAATTACACGAACCAAGAAAGTGAAAGATCTCTATGAAGAGAATTATTAAGCACTGAGGAGATAAATCGCAGATGACACAAGTAATAATTTATAACATTTTAAATCTTATTTAACCTTGAAAAACTCATTTCTTTTTCTCTTTCTCCTTGCTATACTTTGATCCTTCTGTAAAACTCAAGAGAAAAAGTCATAGTGATGGAACCTAGACAAACAGAATGGAAAACATTTTTCTATTTCCATTATTTTCAGATTTCCCCAAATAAGTATTAGAAAATAAATTCAACTTTCAAAGTTTCTTGCTTTCCTTGCAGCTGTTAATTTTAGGCATCTTTAGAACACAAAGAAGCCTTAGTTGTGAGGTTTATAGTCTTGTTCTTGCTTTTAAACTCATCCTTTGTGAAGCATTAGAAATTTGTACAAGTTGGGCTATTGGCTCCAAGAGTTCTGGACGTTAAAGTCTAACTTGGTCTCAATATGTAGAAATTTCTCTTATGCCTAGTGAAATTTACACTCAGGGTTTGCTCTAATTTCTTGCGTTTTTAAGAGCCTAACATGGGATCATCTCAGTAACAAGTCTCAACTGTACAACTTGGCATCTCATTAACACTTGCTTTGTAACATATGGTGCTTGGGTAATCTGAGTTCATGTGGTTCCCAGTAAGGTGGTGAAGGTGGGTGTGGAGAGTTATATTTTCCTGGCATTTGACATTTTACTTTAAAGAAAAGAGTTGTTACATTTTCTGAGCAGAGTAGATGATCATGAATGTAACAGAATCTCTGGGTATAACAGTTTAGAAAAATTACTGTGTAAATTTCTTGAAATTCAAGTTGAAACATGTCTTAAATCAATATGATAGAGCACAATATAATTTGATGAAGATTTGTAGTGTTTTGATACATTTATTACAGTGATGACTAGTATAACCAACTTCATTACCTGAAGATATACATGTAGTACTTATAGTTATAATTATTTTTAACAGTCTCTACAAAAACCTCAATTTTTTCTTCATGTCTTAGAATTGGATATTTTGACAACTTGCCAGCTAAAATTTTGAATGAGTTTATTTTTATTTAACATGAGATATGCCTTGCTTTATGAAATGAAAAATATGAAATGCTGGTTTTTAAAACGTAGGCCTATATTTAGGCCTACAATTATAATAATTAAAAATCTAAATGTTTATCTAAAGGGGCTTTTCCCTTGTGAGTTATAAATACTTTCCAACTATTTGGCATGGTAAGTACTCCACTGTACTCTCTAGCCTGAGGTGACCAGATGGTAGCATTACAGGCTTTGGAACTCAAGAGGACCCAAAAGTCATTTAATTTAGTATCTTTGCAACAATAAAAACTAAGCCTTAGAACTGTCGCTTATATTTTTAAACACCAGTTTATTCCTTTATGAAATAGCTTTAGGCAGACAAATCTGTCTATAATGAGCAGAGACGACTGATTTGCTTTGCATGGTATTTAACATTCTACATAAAGGAAAATGGAACCCCTCTGAAGAGTTATGATACAGAGTGCATTAAGGCCTCCATGTTGTAAGGTATACAATGATGTTGCTGTAGGTAATGATTTCTAATTTCCAGGGAAAGGGGAATCATTTCCTAACTATGATTGGTTTTCAGAAATGTGATGTAGGATCTCAAGGAGTAAATTCTGTACAATAATATGGTCCACCACGGACAAACAATAATTATATACCACTATTATGTTTTCTCATTCTTTTTCTTCACTGCTCTACCTGCCTAAAGCTCTGTAACTTCTCATAAAGTTTTTGAATTCCCCAATTTAATTTTTGAGCATCTTGGGTTTTCATTTGAGGACTGTTTCCATAAAAACACACAGAATTTCAAAATAGCCTTTTAAATTCCAGAAATGTTTAACTTAATCAGAATGTTGTCTTATTTTTGTACAGAAGTTGTTCTTATGAATGGACTATGATCTGGGGAGGAAGAAAAATAGACAGATGCTGCCTGATGTCCTGAATTCTCAAAGATTCATGTAGTGTTTGGTAATATGGAAGTAAGAAAGACTATCTCAGAAAATATCAAATTCTAGTACATTAGATAAATAATACAGAATTTAAATATACATATGTAAGAGTTATGGCATGGATGAGTTATTTGCCTTTTGAAATTTTTCTTTTAATTCTTTGCCACCCTTTCCGTCTTCCTAATGTTAAAAACAGCCTATTTTCATTATAAGAAAGTTTGGAAGTTATAGAATATAATTGAATATATTTTTTAAATTATAAATATCAAGAACAAAATATTACTTAACGATTTTTCTTGAATATGATGAAAATTTTGGTGCATAGTTATTTTATTCCTTCCTTCTCTATTCTCAATAATTATTATGTTATCTAGGGTATAGGTCCAGGTTCGTGTTATTTATTTCAAATGACTCATTTTTAGACACCATTTTGACATTTATTTTAAAGTTTAAGTACCCTATTAATTATTACATTTTAATTCAGAGGTTTATAATATTTATAACTACACAGAGTATTTTTATTAAGCTACTATTAATTCTTTCATACTGAAATTTTCATAGTTGACTTCTTTGAGTTCATCTCTTAGAATATGTATGACAGTTCTTAGTGTAAGAGAACTTTTAGCTACTTTTAAACATGTAAGACAAATGGGACATAAGGTTCTTGTTTCAGAATCTTTCAAAAATCATTGAATTCTGGTATTTTGTCTGATAGAAGAAAAATCTAACTCCATACCTAGAAGAAAAATCTAACTCCGTACCTATTTCTTTTTTGTCCCTTTTTAAGGTAAAACTTTCTATTCTTTTATTTGTTATAATTGTAAGCTTTGAGAATGCAATATTTAAAAAAATAAGATTAAAAAATTGGTTCCCACATAGTGTATATCTAGGATTTGATCTCTTGCCTCTACTAGATAAACTCTTTTTATGTCATGTCTTGTTTCATTCTAATATTTATTTCTTTATTCTTTAACTGTTGGTTTAATTTGTTTGTTTTCTTGTTTCTAGTACACCTAGTTGTGCTACAAATCTCTTTTCTTTTATCATATTTATTAACTTGTTAGTTAATTTTGAATTGTGAGAAAATGTCAAGAGTTTATTACACTTTAAATTGCTTTATCTGTGTACTTGTGTTATATGTGTTGTATACTGTCTCATTATAATTGCTAATTTTACAATTGATTTTTAAAAAAATTCCAGAGTATTACAGGGGCTTTGGTTACATAGTTTTGTACATTTCAGGCCAAAAGTTGTATGTGTGTTCTTCACCCAGAATGTATGCATTGTACTGATTAGGTGTAAATTAACCCCCTTCCACCGACTTGATTTCCCCTGAGTTTTACTTTCATATATGCATATGTGTCCTGTTCAACTAGTTCTAATTTAGTATTTAGTATATGCGGTGTTTGTTTTTCTCATTCTCGTAATACTTCACTTAGAAGAATGGTCTCCAGGTCCATCCAGGTTGTAAACAAAGATCACCTTTTTTATGGCTGAGAAGTTCTCCATGGTATACAAATACCACGTTTTATTAACCCACTCATGTACTAGTGAACATTTGGGTTGTTCTCATATTCTTCCAATTGTGAATTGTGCTGCTATAAACATTTGAGTGGAAGAGTCTTTATGATAGAGTATCTTTTTTTCCTTTGGGTAACTACCTAGTAGTGGAATTGCTGGATCAAATGGTAGGTCTACTTCTAGTTCTTAGAGCTATCTCCATATTACTTTCCATAGAGATTATACTAGTTTGTCATCCACCAACAGTGTGTAAGTGTTCCTTTCTCTCCTCATCCATGTCAGTACTTGTTTTGGAACTTTTTGATAAAAGCCATTTCCACTGGAGTTAGATGATATATCATTGTGGTTTAGATTTATATTTCTCTAATATTTGGACATGTGTATGTTAAGCATTTTTTCATGTGTTTCTTGGCTATTACACCATTTTCCTTTGAAAAGTTCCTGTCCATGTCTTTTGCCTACTTTTTAATAGGGTTGTTTGATTGTTCTCTGCTGATTTGTTTAACTAGGTTCTGGTTATCTGATGTGTAGCATGCAAATATTTTCTCCAATACTGTAGGTTGTCTATTTACTCTATTGATTGTGTCCATGTTCTGGCTGTGCAGAAATTTTTAATTTGATCAGGTCCCACTTGTTTATTTTTGTTGTTGCTATGATTGCTTTTGAAGTCTTCATAAATTCTTCCCTAAGGCCAATCTCTATAAGAGTTTTTCCAACATTTTCTTTTAGAATTCCTAGATTTTCATACCTTAGATCTAAGTCCTTTATTCATCATTAATTAATTTTTATAAATGGTGAAAAGTGTGGATCTTGTATCAGTCTTTTGTATGTGGCCATTCAGTTTTCCCAGCACTGTTTATTTAATAGGGATTAATTTCTCCAGTTCAGCTTTGTCAAAAATCAGATGGAAATATGAGTATGGTTTCATCTCTAGATTGTCTGTTCTGATTTCTAGGTCTATGTCTCTGTTTTTGTGCCAGTATCATGCTATTTTGGTTAAAATAGGCTTACAGTATAGCATTATGTCTGCTAAGGTGATACCTCTAGCTTTGTTCTTACTATGTATGTCTGCATTGGCTATTCAGGATCTTTTCTGGTCCATATGAAATGTAGAACTATTTTCAAATGCATTTTAATGGCATTTGCATTGAATCTGTCAATCATTTTGGATTCCATCTTCTGCAATTTCTTTCCTCAGCGTTTCATCGTTTTTCTTATAGAGGTCTTTCATTTCTTTAGTTAAATATATTCCTAGGTGTTTCATTTTATTTATTTTTTTGGATACTACTGAGAAAGGTATTACATTTTTTGTTTGAGTCTCAGCCTGACTGTTTGTTGGTGTATATAAAAGCTACTGATTTGTGTACATTTATTTTTTTAGCCTGAACCATCACTGAATTTAATGATAAATTACAAATATCTTTGGGACTTTTTAGATATAAGATTGCATTGTCAGCAAAGATCAGTAATTGGACTTCTTTCTCCATTTAGATACTCTTTATTTCCTTCTGTTGACTGATTGCTCTGGCTAGGACTTCCAGCACTATGTTGAAGAAATGTGGATATGGACAACCTGGACAACCTTGTCTGGTTCCAGTTCTAAGCAGAAATGCTTTCAGTTTTTCCCCTGTTCAATATGATGTTGACTGTGGGTTTATCAAATATGGCCTTTATAATTTTGAGTTAAGTCTCATCTATGCCTATTTTTTAAAGTGTTCACATATCATGAAATGGTGCTGAATTTTGTGGAATGCTTTCTCTATACTGATTGAAAGGATCATATGATTCTTGTTTGTAGATCTATTTATGTGATGGATTACATTTATAGATTTATGTATGTTGAACGATCCTTGCATCTCTGTGATGAAATTTTTTTTATGTACAGCTGAATTTGGTTTGCTAAGATTTTATTGAGAAATTTTGCATCTATATTCATATGGGATATTGGTTTGTACTTCTCTTTTTCTTCTTCTTCTTCTTCTTCTTTTTTTTTTGTTTTGGTTGTGTCGTTCCTGGCTTAAGTATCAAGGTGATATTGGCTTCACAGAATGAGTTGGGTAGGGTTCTTTCCTGATGAACCTTAGAATAATTTCTGCAATATAGGTACATGCTCTGTGGAGGTATTGTGAAATTCAAGTTTGAAACTGTCTGGTCTGAGACTTTTTTGTTGGAATATTTTTTTAATTGGTGCCTCAATTTTAGTGCTTGATACTGGTCTTTTGCAGAGCTCTGTATCTTCCTGATTGAGTTTAGGGAGGTTGTGTGTTTCTTAAAATTTGTCCATTTCCTTCATCTTTTAAAGTTTGTGAGCATAAAGATTTTTATAGCAATCTGAGATGATATTTTGTATTCCCATGATATCAGTTGTAATATTTCATTTTTCATTTTTAATTTAGCTTATTAGAGTCCTTTCTCTTCTATTTCTGATTAGTGTAGCTGGAGGCTTGTCAATTTTGTTTATCTTGTCAAAGAACCAACTTTTTGCTTCGTTAATCTTCTTTGTAGTAATTTTGTTCTCAATTTCACTTATTCCTGTTCTGATCTTGGTTATTTCTTTTCTTCTGCTGGTTTTCTCTTCCTTTCACAGTTCCTTAAGATGTTTCATTAGATTGTTGATTTGTTATCTTTCTGTCTTTTGTGTGTGGCTATGAGTTTTCCTCTTAGGATTGCTTTTGCTGTATCCCCCCAAGTTTGATAACTTGTGCCTCCATTATCATTTCATTCAAAGAATCTTTTGATTCATATGTTTATCTCTTCTTTGATTCAGTTATCATTCATATCATTCAGGTTGTTTAGTTTCCAAGACCTTGCGTAGGAATGAGTGTTTTGTTGGAATTGATTTCTAATTTTATTCCACTGTGGTCTGTGAACATACATGGTGTATGATTTCTATTTTTTCAAATTTCTTGAGACATTTCTTGTGGTCTAGAATGTGATCAATTTTAGAGAATGTTCCATGACCTGATGAGAAGATTGTATATTTAGTAGTTTGGGGGTAGAATGTTCTGTAAATGTCTGTTAGGCCATTTGTTCTAAAATTCTGTTTAAGTCCATTGTTCCTTTGCTTATTTTCTGTTTGGAGGATCTGTCAATGGGGTATTGAAGTACCTGGTGTTGATGTTTAACATTTTGTTTAAGTCAAGTAGAATTTGGTTTATGAAACTGGGTGCTCCTATTTTAGGTCCATAAATGTTGAAGATTGTTAAGTTTTGTTGATTATTTGCCTTCCCAATTATATAGTGACCGTCTTTGTCTTTCTTCTTTATCTTTCTTTACTTTTTTTGATTTGTTGTCATCAGTGCCATCTGATATGAGAATAGCTATACTGGCTGTCTTTTTGTTTTCCTTTGCTTGGAATATTGTTCATCTTTTCACCTTGACTCTAAATGAGTCCATATGGGTTAGATGTATTTTCTGGAGATAGAAGATACTTGGCTTGTATGTTTTTTCCATTCAGCTAGGCTATGTCTCTTTATTAGGGAGTTGAAGCCATTTCCACTTGTTAAAAGTGTGCATCATGTGGTGGATTTCTGTTCATCTCATGAGTAGATCCTTATTACTTTGTTTTAACTCTTGAGTCATTGTGGCTCATCTGGGCTCTGTAATACTTTTGGATAGTTTTACACTGGTGGGTGTCTATTGTGCTGATCATTGTATAATGTAGGTCTGAGTACTTCTTGCAGGTCTGGTCTTTAGAATTTCCCTCAGTGATTGTTTTTCTGAGAACGTTTTTATTTCTTCCTTATATAAGAAACTTAGTTTTGCAGGATACAAGATTCTAGACTGCTCATTATTCTGTTTTAAAAGGCTGAGGATGGGTCCCCACTCTTTTTCCTAGTATACTTTCAGTCAAGAACTCTACAGTTAGTCGGTTTCTCTTTGTAAATTCTCTCCCCTTTTCATCCTACCAATCACAGATGTGCCTCTTTTGTCTTCGTTTTAGCCAGCCTAATGATTATGTATCATGGTGATTGCCTCTTTACAATGAAGCTCCCAGGGGTCCTTTGTGCTTCTTGTACCTGGATATCTTGATTTTTAGCAAGACCTGGGAAATTTCCCTTAATTCTCTCAAATAAATTATCCAACCTTTGTGAATTTTATTCTTCATTCTCAGGGATCCTTATGAGTCTTATGATTAGCTTCTTTAAATAGTCACACATTTCTTGCAGGCTTTTCTCCTTTCTCTTTCACTGATGTGTTTAGCACTAAGGTGTTGTTTTCAAACTCTGAGATTATTTATTCTACCTGATAGAGCATATTCTTAAGGGTTTCCACTGTGCTATTTAAATCTATAAATGTATTTTTCATTTTCAGAAATTCTATTTGGCTTTTCTTTAATACTTCAATTTCTTTGGTCATTTCCTGCATTGCTTCTATGGCTTGTTTGTGTTGGATTTCCATTTTCTCTTTTATTTCTGTGAGCTTACTTACTACCCATGTTCAAAACTCTTCACCTGTCACTTTTATCTTTTAATTTAGGTTAGTATCCTTTGGTAAAGGGCTATTATTTTCTGTAGAGGGTGAACTTTTACTTTGATTTTTTATATTTCTTGAGCTTTTCGAGTGGTTCTTATCTAGCCTCTCTATCAAGGGTCCAGGGTGGTGGGGCTGATTTATGGGCTTGTCTCTGAGACCTCAATGATCAATCACTGACTGTCTGTGAGAAGAACACTGGTCTTTAGTTGCCTATGGGTTGTTATGGCAAATTTAATGAACCTGTCAGGTTACCTCTGACCTACTTACTGTCTTCACCGCTCTCTGACAGTGTGTAGTGAGTTGGGTTACCCAGCTTACTCTCAGTGATGATGGGTGAGACCTGTGTGAATTAGCCACATGCCATTTGCTTGAGTTGGATGATGCTATGAAGGGCTATATCACTGTTCTCTCAGTTATTGATTTATGTTTGTGTAAGTGAGCCAGCAGCTGAGATGTTCTTTTGTGTCTGTGATACATTCTTATCTCCCAAGTGAAGTACTTGAGTGCTCCAGTCCTTAGGAGGGACCCTGTAGCTCAAATACAGTTTCTTGATCTCTACCATCACCAAAGTGGGGGAAGGAGCAAGGCAATTTGTAGCTAGGCTGAGTGAGTCTGAAAGAAATTGCAAAGCTTCAACATGGCTCAGAAGTTGCTGTTTAAGTCATTAGGTGGAGCTGCTGGCAGGAGGGTTAGAAATAGCTTTCCAGCCTGGCAGAGCTATTCTTGAGGGAGGGACCTAAATGCTTGTATGCTAAGGCACAGGGTGGATATTCTCCCACCCTTATCCAGTAGCAAAGTTTTTCTGTGGGGAGAGGTAGACCTTCCTTCAAATGGCCATTCCTTAGATTCCCATGCGCCCTGTAAAATTGAGTCAGTATTTAGTGTAAAGGGCTTGAACGTTGACCTTCCCATCAGTAGGTGGTACCTGGGAAAAGGAACAAGCTGCAGTGCTGCTCTGGGGTCCTGGACTGGCCCTAGCCTCTCAGGAGAAGCAGTCCTATCCCCAGATGGAGAGTAGGTCCCTGGAGCCTCCAGATGAGACCTTAATCTCTGCTACAGCTAAGGCAGTTGGGAATGTGTGCTGGGCAGAGCTGAATGGGACAAGTTTGCCCTCAGTCTACACAGTAACTGACCAGTTAGCTGTTGTGGCAGGGGCTAATGAAAGTCTGCTCCCAGTTTCTGTGTGGAGCTCCACCAAAGAGAGGATGAAGGGCCCCACCTACCTAGAAAGTCTGTTTATGGAAGCAGATCTGCCAGAGACTCACAAACTAGTGGCTCTTTGAGGGCTTCTGCTCCATAGTATCTGTCCACCAACCATTGGAAGGCTGGACCCTAGGCCAGCCAAGCTCCTCTGTGATTGTGCTATGTCTGGAAAGTTCCCAGCCAGGATTCTCAGCCAGGATCCCAGCCTGACCTGAGAAGGAATTCTTCCATTGGGGAAGGGGTTCCCTGTGAGTACATCACAGCTAGGACCCACTCAATACTTCCCACTGATCTGCCCACTCAGGCTCTCTCACCTCTCTAGACCAACTAGGTCAATTCCATACCATACTTAGAGAAGGATGCCCATCCCTAGTCGCCCACAAGGTGCCAGAGTAAGTTCCATGTCCTCTGCTTCAGGACATGCCTGGCTCTAATGGAACCACCAAGCACACAGCACTAGCCCAAGAGGGTGAATAGCATCCCAAGAGGAAAGACCTGAGTCTCACACTCTCTGGAAACTTTGGTGTTGTGGCTCAGATCTCTTGGCAGACATAGGTGGGGAAGGGGAGGGTCAGAAAAGAGTCTATATGGAAGACTGCATGCAAAAGCAGTCTCGTTGGGAGAGTGTCTGCCTGACCGTCTAGGCTCTGGAGCCACAGAAATCACGTGGGACCTGTTGCACCCCGTGAATCCTATAGTCTGGGCCAGAGATGGGGGATATCTGTGTGGAAATAAGCAGGGTGAAACCTGGGGAGTTGAAGTCTCCTTGGGAGGACAAAGGTGCACAGTGAGTGGAGAAGCAATGTGCTGCCTGCCTTCCCAGCTCAGGCCAGCTCAGGCCTGTAGGGGTGGGAAGTGCCTTCTGCCTTCTGCCCTGTCCACAGCAGTTCCAGTCCACTGGGAGCAGCAGCCTTTGAGGTCCTGAGGGCAGAAAGTCTCTCCTGTGGCTTGAGAGCCCCCTCACTGTCAGAGATGGGGGAGGGAGAAGCAAACTACTCCATCTACCCTTCTCACTGGTCTACAGGTCTCTCTGGGGTTGCCCTCTGCTGATATCTTGCTCCTTGTTCTGCTCTGCAACTTCTTCGCATGGAATCTCTTTTAGGTTCTGGACTTTCCACTCAGAATTAAACTCATTCTATGTTTGTTTGCTAGTTTTTTCTTTTTTATCTAAAGCTTTTCCTTCTTTCTGAGATGGCCTGGAAGCTAGTGTCTATGGTCAGCCATGTTGTATCCTTTCTTCACAATTGAGCTTTAGTTTACATACCGCCTTCTCTAATCTCAGAAAGAAATCTATTTTTATGACTGCTTACTGTGATATTAAAAGCTGCATTTTTTTTAAGAATTATTGAGACCTTAAGTCCAAACTTCCCTTGCATTATCCTCAGTTTCTTGATGCTCATTGATTCTATTGAAAGCACTTCCTCTGATTCTTAATGCCATTCTCCTTTTCTTTCTTTCTTTCTTTTTTAAAAATCATAGCTGTGTACACTAGTGCAATCACTAATGCATCACTGTGTACACTAAGCTGTGTACATGGGGTACAATGTGCTGGTTTTATATACAATCTTAAATATTTTCATCAAACTGATTAACATAGCCTTCATGGCACCCTCTTAGTTATTGTGTTAAAACATTTATATTCTACATTTAGTAAATTTCACATGTACCCTTGTAAGATGCACTGTAGACACATTCTCCTTTTCTGTTGTCTGTTCATCATGATGAATGGAGATAGCTGTCATTCTAGTCTTCTTTTCACCTTCTCTTGGCCATTGACACTGAAAGAAGCTCCACCTTAACCAGCTTTGGCCTGACATCTTCTAACTGCTCTTAGTCACAATTTCAGTTAGAGTTTTCTCTACCCACTAGTTTCTGCATCTTATTCCGTCTCATTAAGTCTGCAATGTACCCAGTAGAAAATCATGTTTCAGACAAATGGAAAAAATTCTAACAAGTTATTGCTTATTTTTACATTCTGTAGCCTCATGTTTGACTATGGGTGTCTAGCAAGATGCCTTTCTTTTCCCAACATGGTACATAAAAATATCTAGTATTTTCTATAGACAAATTACCTTTTACTTCTTACCTTTGAGTAAAATAAACAATCATCTAGCTTTTGATTCTCTGGCTTGACAGTTTCTCATATACTATATTCCATGTACTGTACTATTCAGCCATATGGAACCACCTGTTGCTCCCTCCAAACCACCATGCTCTCATATCTCTGCCTTAAATGTGACTAGAACACTCCTGAAAAGACATCCGTCAATTTTTACATCAACGAACTTCCGTCTTTTCCTAAGTAGATCTATTCTTTATTAAAATAATTATCCTGTTATTGAATCATCATTGGTATCTGTGGTACACAGAAGGTGCCTGAATGAATGGATGAAAGGATGACTGAATGAAGTAAGCCCATCACAAGCCCTTCAGCCAAGCCAGTCAGTAGATCATGAGTGTAGAATGATGTACTTTGGTCATTGGGTCACATGGGAAAGCATCTCAAAAAACATATCCAACAATTGCAAACCTAATGGTATTCTTCAATGGAATAATACTGGAGATATAAAGATTTAGTTAATGGCTTCATACCTCTCTTACCTCCTTCAGAGCTCTCATAACTCTTACAGAATAAACTTGTATGGAATTTTAATTTTAATGAGTAGTAATTTTAAATATAGATATGTACATATATAGTATAACATTAAATCTATAAATTAATATTAAGCATCAAATATGCACATTGGGCTAAGGAATATGATAGATGTGCATTCAAATCCCTCATTCAATGTTTACATGTTATAAAACAGTAGGCAATATTAGAGCCTTTCTGATCATTGTTTCTCTTTGTTTTTAAATAAGTAAATGGATATAAACATGATTGATGTATAGCACTGCTTTGCAGAGTGTCTTCTCCTTCAATCTGTATAAAAATATAGGGAAAGTATATTCTTTCTTGACATTAATTCTGTGAAAAGTTTATATTTGAAAATAAATTGGTGGCACTAATACCACAAAATTAGAAAGACAGCTCTAAGTGAAATCTTAAATTTGAAATCTTAAATTTGGGTTTTTGTGATTAATGGCTGGAAGAACCTCTACAGCCCACTAGTTATAGTGTACACATAGTATTCAAAGTTTATCAATCACTAAATATTTATTTATGAAATTTCAAATGGTCTGCCCACTTAGTGCAACTTCTCATACTAACAATGAAAATACCAGCTACTTTGTTTTATAACTTTACAATTTTCAGGGCGCTTTCACACATATTTAATCCTTTGGTGCCAGCTGGTAAGGAAATGTTTTCTAATTATTATGCATCATTGGGCAGGGTGAACCTGAAGGCCAAAAGCAGTTAACAGGTACTAATTATAGACATTTACTTTCCTCTGAACTTTAATTGACATTCCTACAGGTTAAAATATTAAATCTTCTATACATTTGATTCCTTCTGCTTCTCTTCTACTGATTTGTCTTTTAAACATACCACCTATTGTTCAATGTTTAGACTTTTGGGATTCAATGTAGTGTGTGTCCTATAGCAAGTGATTTAATGCAGATTAAAATGTCTTCACTTTTTTATTGAGTTTATAATAATTTGTTCTGGAAACAGAATTTCCAAAAATGATTATTGAAACTGAAAACAGTTAAGAAGGACTATTTTCATATAGCCTAGTCTCACAGATACAGTGCAGTTGGTCAACATTATATTGCTTTGGAAATTATAAAATATATAAATCATTGTAAATTAAAAATTTTAAACCAAAGAACTACGTAGGTTTCTGTGAAGGCATGATTTCAGAGGCATTTAACCTTTCCTACCTTATGGAGCCCAGTCATACTATCAAGAACATTGAGTTCATCATCAGGTGGGAAAAAACTCTCTTTCCCTGCCCCCCCCAAGAAGATGAATGATATTTATAGTTTGTATTTAATTAAATATTTATTTTATGGTAAACATAATAACATAAAGTTGATGAGAAGTAGTATTTGGAATAGATTTTAGTGCTACGATTTATGAAAAGTAGACAAAAATGTATATCTTGTTTGAAGTTGAACACCGGAATAAGAGTACACAATATATATTTTCTAATAAATATGTGTAAAACAAGAAAGAATGAACACAAAATATAAAAAATAATTGTTTGCAGGTCAACAGGTCAACATAAAATAGAATAATACAGGGAACAAATTCTTTACAAATGCCATGAAAATCCTACATCCTAGCTAGACTACCACTGTATCAGTATTGATAGTACGTATCCTATACTTTGATATTTCTATTTCCTCTCCTCTTATGGTACATTGCATATTGGTGCTAAACCATATCCTTTACTCATCTCAATACACATACTTTTTGTGTGTGGTTTGTGGTTCCTCTCATCAAAGAAACAGGGCATATTTCTCTGACCCCGATTTTAGGTTTGACTGTGTGATATGTTCTGGCCAATAGAAAAAGTAAGATGAAACAGTGTGTCAGCTCTCAGCCTAGGCCCTGAGTGAACCTGCACGCTACCCCAACCATTCCTAGTTCTGATTAGCTGACTTCCAGTGGGTCCAGACATGTATGAGTGAACCACTTTAACTAAATACACTCTCTGTCCTTTATCATCTACCTATTCATCCATCAATCCTTTGGTGGATCTAATGTAACCTCCTAACTCTGTTGTGAGTTAAAGCTTGAAATCTTTATTCCTCCTGGGACAACAAGATATTATTTATCCAGTACTCTCCTGTGGACTGTGAATAGAAAGAAGGCAGAAAAATAGTGTAGAAATCAGAAAGAACAAATACACATCTTTCTTTATAAAGATACTTCCCAATTTCAAAGCAACAAGAACCAGAGGAAACAAAAATTGTAATGTTCAGATAGTTTTGATGTGTTTCATGGTATGGAAAAGAACCTAGAAAAGCCCCTTAGATCTTGGAATTAATTAAATCAATATTTATTGAGAACCTTTCTTTCTTTCTGGAAAGAATGTCCTGGAGACACACTTCCTGCCATCCTAGTTTGGTGAACAAGATTAAAATTAATCCATAAATGCACTAATAAATATATAATGATTAATTATGATAAATGACATGAAGGAACAATATGGAATATCATAAGAGACTTTATAGTAAGGGTGGTTCTTATAGAGCATAGAGTCAGAGAAGGCTTTGAAAGTGACTTTGAGTCAAATTTGAAAGGTAAGTAGAAATTGATCAGGTAGGGAAGTGTGGTTTAGAGAAGGGCACTGCAAGCTAAGGGGTAATCTGTACAAAGGTCAGAAAGAAGGAAAGCACAGGGTATTCTTAACACTGAAAAAATAAGCCAGGTTGGCTAGGGAGTGTCAGTCAAGGGAGGAAGAGAGGCCTGTAGTGAGACTGGGTGCACAGGCAGGGGACACATCATATATAGGGCTTTGTAGAACATTTAAAAATTTGGGGGGCTTTTTCTTACGTTCAATGAGAAGCTGTTAAAATATTTCTTAGGAAAGTTGAGTTATATTCCCATTTGTATTTTAAAAGATTATTTTCTAAGCTTCTACATGTCTCCTAATTTCAGGCATTATATCAGCATTGTGAAGATCCTTAAAACTAATACACACAAACAAAAAGAGGATTTTATGTATTCTGATTAGTATTAAAGAAGAAAAGTCTTTCTTGAATAGATTTGTAGTGAAAAAGAGTGATATTATCTGTTGTTTTATTCCCAGGAATTATGTAACATCGAGTACTGATACCAAAATCATACAAAAACTTTTTTCAATTATTTTTATCCCTGAAAAATCAAACTAACAAAGTAAGAGATTATCTCACCTTTAATTTTTTTAAGAAAACTGTAATGCTACCCCATTTGATTTGTTATTTTACAAACCAGTGTACAACACCAATGAATAAACAATATCTACAGAAAACTGCCAAATGCATTAGCTAGCTGGTATATTAGATTACATTAGAAAATCTTGCCAAGTAGGAGCACAATGTTTTCCAGGTCAAAACACAGGAAAGGTTTATATGAATTATTTTTGTTTTCCTTCTTCAAATTCATTTGGTCACAAATACCTAAGTAACTGAAACTAAATTAGAATTTTTTATCCATGACATTGAATGACTATTAAAATGATTTAAGGCCTAATAAAGAGCTGGTAAAATTTTAAAAGAAACTTTTCCATTGCTAAGACTTTAGAGTCCTTTTTAAAATCTCTAGACCGATGTTTATTTTTTTTATTCAAATATTTTACTTTCTTGCTTTGGACAGTAAAAAAAAAAAAAAAAAAAAAAGCCAAGAAAAGTGATTCTACATAATTGAATTTCTGTTGAATTGCAAATATTATGTTTTAAAGAAAATTATTAATCACCTAGATTTAATTCATGTTGTAACTTCTTTTTATACAATTTTCATGAAGGATGGGAGATATAAGCTTTTTTCAGGTAAAAATTATAAAATTAGAGATTTTTTTATTAGCTCTTTATTAGGCTTACTTTAGGCTTATAGGATAAAGTTTATGTATTTAGCTGGTAATTGTACACAGAAATGATAACTTAAAAATTTGCTGTGTGCCTTATAAAAGGTATTTCCATTATCAAATAATAGCTTGCTATGCATCATTTCTCTCAGGTCACCAAAGCATTTTACTGTTAAACACAATGGGCATTAAATTTATGTCTTCAGCAGACTTTATCATCATTGCTCACTCTTGTCTTGAAATCTCTACTTTTGGCTCCTGTACCATAGGATCTTCCTGATTTTCCTCTACCATGTAGCCTCCTGTTTCTGCCTCTTTCTCAAGCTCATCTTCTTCTATCTGTTCATTCATATGGAATGGAGTACCTTACGTTTCTCCTCTCTTCTCTTTTTTTCGTGTGAGTGTTAAGTATTCACAGACCACATCAGGCCTAATTATTTTCTTTCAGCTTCCTAAACATCATCTATATCCTTGTCCTCATTGCACAGATGACTCAAAGTCATCTGAAAATAACATGCTCACAATTAAACTTGCAAATCCTCCCCCTAATTTTATCAACTTTTATATCAGTAAATATCACCACTATTCAACTATAATGCTTATGTCAGCCACAGACTAACCATCAGTCTTGCTTTGCCCACTTTTTCATCTCTGTATCCAATCTGTCGCAATGTCCTCTTGATTTAACCTCCTATATATCTCACAAATCCAGCCATTTCTCTGCCATCAAAAATTTAGTTCAAAAGAAGCCACATTCTCTTGCTTGGAATAGCTTAAGCAAGTTTTTATACTCATCATTCCTTACGCATTCAAACGCACTCCCTTTATCTCACACACACACATTCACATATATGCATTAGAGGAATGTAAAGGAGATCTTAAAATGCACAATGTGAATGAGTTATTGTGTTAATAGTTTATCATGATGACTCCTTATTGTCAGTCTCTCTCTCTCTCTCTATATATATCATTATTTGCTGTGTGCATTGTATTCCATAGAATTGACGCACCACGATTTATTTAGCTGCTCTCTGATCTGCAGAAATTAGATTGATTTATTTACTCTTAAAAGAATACAACAATTAACTTCCTTATATATGGATATGCATTTCTATAGGCTAAATATATAGAAGTAAAATTCATGCAAATAGTTTACATAAATGTTACCTTTTGACAGATTCTGACAAAAGTGCCCTCCAAAAATGGTTTATGACTTCAAATTCCCAATGGTAGATTATGAAAGCAACTATTTCTCCTTACTTTTCCCAAAATGTATACCAAACTTTGAAAGTTTATATAGCCTGATGAGTAAAAATATATAGCTATATTGTTTTCACTCAATTTCCCTGATTACTACAAACAGTAGTATAATTTCACTGATGTTAATTATGCAGTTTTCTTTTATACATATATAAATAAATTATTTTATTTTATATTAAATAAAAATAATTATATATATATATATATTTGGGGTTTTTTTTGGCCGGGGCCAGGTTTGAACCCGCCACCTCTGGTATATGGGGCCAGTGCCCTACTTCTTTAAGCCACACATGCCACCCAATTATGCAGTTTTCTTTTCTGTGAATTCTTTACATCTTTTACCCACTTTTACTTTGTTATTAATGCAGTGGCAATTTATATACAATGATAATTATTACTTTGTCTCTTAAAGTTTTTCCAAATATCTCTCAATATTGTCTTTTATAATAATTGTTATTGATGATGATCTTTGTCAAAAAAAAGTTTTCACATCAGAAAGTCTGTTAATTATTTTCTTTGACTGGTGGCTTTTACATCCGTAAGAAATCCTTTCCCAATCCTCAAGATTAAAAAGCCAGTGTTCTTCTTAAAATGTTTTTAATATTATTTTTAAAAATTTCAGATTAATATGAGGGTACAAATGTTTCAGTTACATTGTTTTCATTTCTGAGGTAAGGTTCAAGTTGTAGATGACTTAAAATATTTTTTATGTTTTTGTTATGTAATCATTCTGTAATTTATTTTGGGTGTGGCATTCAGTAGCATTCTAATTTCATCTTAATTTAAGGGAACAACTGAACTTATTTAGTAATCCAATCTTTCTCTGTTAATTTGTTATTTTTTTCATGTATTAATGTACACACACTTACCTTTTCTTCTGGACTTTCCAGTTTGCTCCAGTGACCTGCTCATCTTTTCCTGTGCTAATATACTGGCTATATTTTTATACCTTTAATATGTTTTGATATGTTATGGTTAGTCATCCCAGTTATTTCTCCCAAATAACCTTGTCTAGTTGCTTAAAGAATTTGATTATTATTTACGGAGAATGATTGTCTCTTCAGTGTTGAGTGTAGTGACTCTTGGTTGTCCTTACGTTTGAGATTTCCTGTTTTCCTGTCTATGGGTAACGTTTCTAGGTTACTACCAGATTATGGGGAAGGTGTGAAACATGTTGCTAAGGTTGCCACTAGTTATCTTTCAGGAATGGGGTTCCTCTGTAGTCACAGCATCTGGAGCAATGTTCTGTCTATTTTACTTCAGTGCCCATAATCCTAGCTTTTACCTGCTCCCTGCAGCTCTCCAAAGACATACCTGATGCTTTCCCCAGAGCAAATGTGATATCCTACATTTGTTAACTTTGGTTCTGAAGATTTTTCAACCATTCTGATCTCTACATGCTTTTCACCTGTATGTGTTTGGAACTGTACCTTCTTCAACTTTTGATTTACTGAGACATGACAATTCCATCAACTATCTCTTATTCAGAAATTCCTTCCATTTTTTGTTTCTCAGCAATATCTTGGATTAAAAAAATTCTGCAGCATTTTTGGTACTTTTCAATAGAATAGTTGGTACCCTTACTGTCATATTTTCGGCAAGGCATTTAAAATATTTTTAGCTAGACCCCTGTCAGATTCCGTTTCTATGTTTGCAAAGCAAAGATGAGGACCTGCTCCTTCACAGGGATATTTGGAGTTTAATGAGACACAAATATATACTAAAGTCTTATGAGAAAATGTACCCAGTAAATATCAAATACTATCTCTTTGCTTTAATCTTAACAAAAATTCAAGTTCATTAATTTTTTTATTAAATCATAGCTGTGTACCTCAATGTAATCATGGGGTACAATTTGCTGGTTTTATATACAAT
Organism: Perodicticus potto; assembly: GCA_963574655.1. Taxonomy (NCBI): domain Eukaryota; kingdom Metazoa; phylum Chordata; class Mammalia; order Primates; family Lorisidae; genus Perodicticus; species Perodicticus potto. The sequence continues at coordinate 27,058 of CAUYRH010017997.1, forward strand.
TTGAAATATTTTCAACAAACTGAATAACATAGCCTTCATGGCATTTTCTTAGTTATTGTGTTAGGACATTTATATTCCACATTTAGTAAGTTTCACATGTACCCTTGTAAGATGCACCACAGGTGTGGTCCCACCAATTACCTTCCCTCCACTCATCCTCCCCTCTCCTCTCCCCAACTTCATTTTTAACATATTCCAATTCAAAGATTGTGGAAGTGTTATTGGTGCAAAATAGATCATATTTTGAAGGCATCCACAGTATCTGAAAATTTTCAGGTAAAATCTGCTACCAGAAACACTGCAGGGAGAATGATAGGAAAGCAAAATTTAGTAAGTATTCCGGATAGGTTTAGCCCACAGCTATAATCTAATAGCAGCAAGAAAACTTAATGAGAAAAATGATATTGGGGTAATTCCCAAGAAATGATAGTGGTGCTGTTTGTACTGTCAAGCTTCTTCTCTGTTGTATGGCTGCCGCAGTGGCGATTCATCACGTCAATGACATCTCAGTGCGGATAGGTCCCAGAGCAGTAAAGCGTCATCACAGAAAAACCCATAAAACATCAGAGTCACCTCAAGATGATAATATTATAGTAGCAACTTTTAAAATACTTATGGTCCATTATTCTGATGCAATTTGTTTTAAAAAGTCATGTATATTATTTGTAATCATAATCAAGTTATTACGAGAGCTTTTTATTTTTTTATTATTTTTTTTTAATTAATTTTTTTTTTTTTTCAGTTTGGCTGAGGCCAGGTTTGAACCCGCCACCCTCGGCATATGGGGCTGGCACCCTACTCACTGAGCCACAGGCGCTTCCCTACATGAGCTTTTTAAAACAAAAATTTTACATCTATATTTATCTTTTTATTGTTCAGTTTTTCAACTCAGACCTGAATGCATGTAAAAAAAGTGGAGGCTTGTAGCAAGTATTAATGTGGTCAGCACCAATGAGAAGGGAGGGGAGCGGTGGTCCCTGAATAACAGTGTGGTAAGTCAGGGGAAAGCATGGCCCTATGATGGATTTTTGCTGGTGTTTAGACTAGCATTTTCCTCTCTGGTCTATAAAGCTGCTTTTCTTTTCCCCTTTTGATGTACATGAAGGTCATTTGCTCTGATGCTAAATCTTGCACATTCATTCCTAGCAGAGTTGGCATACAAATCAAAATACAAATAAATAAAAGGAAAAAAGAAATACTGTACATGTTTGCAAGCATCTGCATCGAATTTAAAATTTCAAGGACAACTTGGAGGTACCAATGACTCATGAAACAGGAATGTTAGCCAATCCTGATGTAATATTTTATCTGAAGGGCCTTTCATTTGTAAAGTTTTCAGTATTTAGCTAACTTAGCTACCCTAAGGCATTTATTTCATCCTCTGCAGACTAATGATGTGCAAATTGGATTGGATGGACTGGAGAAGACATTTAATGTACAGCAATGTTTATAGCAACTGACCTAAGCAGATAAAAAAGACCTTGTTCTTTTAAAACTACAGGGGCAGGCTATAAGCAAGGAGCCAAAGGGATCCAGCTAAGCTGGCTGTGTTCAGGACTCCAGGCGGCAAGGACATTACCATGGGTCAACTATATTTGCTAACCACACATTAAAAGTTATGAAATGTTTATTTTTGGCTTCTTTGGCTGGAGAAAGTTAAAGATCATATCTGTAACCAAATAAGCTTAGGGGTCCGCCGTACTTCAGGCCTTCTCTGTAACCTAAGTCTGTGCAAACAAACTCAGCTTTATCCCTTTTATGAAGGAGAGAGATTATCATTCTTTAGTGGTAAGTTACCATAAGTGCTGAATTACATACAGCTGGTAACATAAGAATTATTTTGAACCTTATGCTTTTGTGAGGCTAATGTTTTGAGGACCATCTGTCTGTCTCTTGGAGATCACGGTCTTACTTGCTTCTGTTGAAATAATTCTTTTTCCCTGGGAAACAGCATTCTAGTACCACATGGAAAAAGTGTTGATGTCAGGTTTTTAAATCATATTAGGGAATCCATTCTGTTACGACCCATCTCAGATAAGCTATACAGACATCTGACTTTCTCCATAAAACCACCTAGCCCTCCCAAGAGAGATTTATACATTAAGAATCAACTCTTTCTAGACATACTTAACACACTGGCTTTTTTCTGTTTTGTTCTGTTCTCTATTCCTAAGGCCAGATTAAGCTGGAATACATCAGTACTAAAATCTCATTGACTTGAATATATGGAAAAGGAAAGAAGATGTCACTGTGAAGTATAGATTATTTTAAGTGAAAAGCGGTTTTACTGTATTCAAGTACATTTGGCATTGAGAATCAGGGCTAACAGTATTTGCCCATTTTGATAAATGAATAAGAAATCACTACCATTTCTTCATAATTTGACATCCCTGCAAAAGCTATGGTGGAACACAAAATGTAATCCAGAGTTTCCTGACAGCTAAGACAGAAAAAGAAAACTGTTGGAATATATAACACTCATGGTCACATAAGAGGGGACACAAAATTTTCTGAGCAGGGACAACATTATTACTGACATTGAGCCTAAGTTAAAGTTATTATATATTTATTTATATATTTATTAGTCCAAATTAGTTAATTAATTTTCTTCTTTCATTAAACAACTACTGTATGGTCAATCACTGTGCAAGGTATTAAGGTTTATAGGCAAACAAGACAAAGTTCATATCTGCAAAAGGCTAATAGTCTATATAAATAAGATGATGTGTAGTTATTTTATAAAACTGCAACTTTATTCAAATGATCTTTTCTTTATAAACCTGAGGACATGGTATTACATCTTAATTCATGTTCATTATTCCTTGAACATTTGAGGCATAGTTTTAGGACTACACATTTAACCCAGAGCATAGAGAGTTGAAAGCAATGATAGCTCCAGTGTTCATTCCACAGCTTTGCTCATATATTAAGTGTATAACAAGTATGTGGCAAAATCTGGGTCACAAACTAGTCATGATTTATTTCTCGGACCAGAGCCTTAGGTCTTGAATATTATGTATTATTGTTTGAAGACTTATTATTTAGAAAGTAGACTTAATTTTCCTGTGAAACTTTTCAGAATCTAATTTTTTTTTCTTTTTAATCTGCCAAGAAATTGGAACGGTCACCATCTGTTCTTCCTGGAACTCATGAGGACCAGAAGAAAGGACACATATTTTTCACAAATACATTTCTAAATCTTCTTGAGCCCTTGGACATGCACTCGTTTGACTTTCCAGAAACTTGTGCCGTATAGCACAAAAAGGATGCTTTGAGATAGTTTGGTGAAATGTCTGTTAAGGGAAGGAAGCCACAGTTTATTCATACTGCATCTCTATTACATAGCACACTGCCTCGTTCACAGCGCTTCATAAATGTTTGTGGAACGAAAATAAACTTAAAAGTAGACGTTAGCACAGTGACCACATGGAAGGTTCAAGTAACTCAATTACTTTAGTCTCCAGAGTACAAATACAAATCCTGATCTAAGGGTTCTCTGATGCTTTCTGGGAGGTGGACGTTGAAGACTACAAAAGGGAAGGTATTCAGTGCTAGAGAAGCACAAAGGAGAGTAATGGACTTTGCCTCCCCAGACTGGGGGAGGCTTTTACACTCTCAAGTGGGATGGCATGTGAACTGTATCTTTAAGAATGAGGAGAAAGTAATCAGGCAGAGAAAAATGGAAAGGTATTCATTTGATGCTATTTCAAGTATCTTTTGCTGAATAACAAACCCCCTACAATTTAGGGGGGGGGCTAACAACAACAATGACTTATTTTGTTCAGGAATCTTCAACTTGAGTGGGACTTGACAGGATGTCTTATTTCTATTCAGTGTGTCTTCAGTTGGAGCAGCTTGGCCAGTTGTTGGCTGGCAGATCAATTAGGGCTGCCCACTGGGGTTCTTTCCATGAAACTGCTCAGGCTTTCTCATGCATATCAGGTGGATGTCAAGAGTATGTGTATCAAGGGACCAGAAGCAGAATCTGGGATTCTCCTAAGACCTGGACCTAGAAAGACAGCATCACTTCTGGCTATCTGCCAGAACTCCAGGAGATGGGAAATAGACCCCCAGAAATTTTGTGGCCATCCTTCCTTAATCTACCATATCTGCAAGATAAAATGCTATAATTTGTGATCTACTAAATGCACAATTTATTGGAGAATGTAGGACATAAATTACGACACACAGAGGAGCCTATAGGTGGTGATGAGGCAGGCGGGGAGATGATTATGGGTATGGCACATTTAGGTAAATCACAAAGTAGTTTTCATACTTTACTCTGAGTTTGCAACCTTTTGCCTCCAGGAAATTGATGTGATCATTTCTGTATTTAGAGAGAGCAGTAGGGTAACAGTGTGGAGGACTGACATTGCAGTGACACGAGGGAATAGAGCCCTTGTAATTGTTTATGAGAAAGGGGTAGAAATGAGAGAAGACTAGAAAAAAAAGATTCCAGCAAACATTCGGGTACAGATTTAGAAGAACCTGGTGGCATAAATGAATGTTTAATTAGGTGGTAAGAAAAAAAAAAAAAAAACAGAGTGATCCTGAAATTTCCAGCTTAAGAATTGGGGGTAAAAACACAGATCACAGGGCGGCGCCTGTGGCTCCTTGAGTAGGGCGCCGGCCCTATATACCGAAGGTGGTGGGTTCAAACCCAGCCTCGGCCAAACTGCAACAAAAAATAGTCGTGCGTTGTGGTGAACACCTGTAGTCCCAGCTACTCGGGAGGCTGAGGCAAGAGAATTGCCTAAGCCCAGGAGTTGGAGGTTCCTGTGAGCTGTGTGACGCCACGGCACTCTACCGAGGGTGACAAAGTGAGACTCTGTCTCTACAAAAAAAAAGCAAAAACAAAAAACCAACAAACAAAAAATACACAGAACACAGAAAAAGAATCATGTTTGGGAAAAGGGAGAGGAGATGATGGGTTTAATTTAGGACATGTTTTCTTTGAGATTCATCTGGCTTATTAGGCTAAGAAGTTTAATAAGCAAGCATTTATATAAATAATAAATTCAAAAGACATGACAGGTACAAAACACCTAAATTTGTAGTCATAAAACTCTAAATACCTGTTGAAACCAGAGGAATAAATAGAATCAACAAGAAAGCAATTCTTTTCTTTTTTTTGAGAAGAGAAGAAACTTGAAGGTAAAATCTGGGATCAAAAGTGTTAAGTATAATGATAACAAGACTGAAGGAAAGGTAAAGGGAGGCAGAAGTAAAGAAGTGCGTTATTGATCCCACTAACGAGAATGAACAATCTCATCATATCTATGTCGCAGAAGGTTGGGTAAAAGCACATTATTTCCCAAACTACTTTTTATGATCCCTGTGAAAGCATGAGAAGGTAGGCACACAACTTGTCTCAGCTTCCCCAAAATTGTACATTTGCAGCAGTTTTGTAGAAGGAGATGCTCCGTGGTCGCAAATGTAAGGACTGTAAAAAATTTCTTATTATTCTAAAGCTATAACAGCATTCAGAAAGGCTAGAATTTAGAGCCTGATGTTTCTTCATGTAGTGTACATGGTTCAGCCCTTCTAGAATAGCTACTTTCCACGGTAGTTTCTTTTATTTATCAGAGTCACTCATTGGGCTATGAAGTCACTAAGTCATCTTAAGACCTAACATGGTAAGTAAATTATGCTCAGCCAAAAATTCAGGGGAAAAAAGCCGTCATTCCTTACGTTAAAGGGCTTTCTCTAAGCTGTGCCATATTTCCTGGATCATACACTGTTTGGTATTTTAATATTGATTTTGAATATGAATAATGAAGGCATCTCAAGATCCCTTTATTGTTTTCTTTACTTGTTTCTTGTCAAACTACTTGGAAGTCATGATTTCTACTTTTGTCCCCTGTAAGTCACAGAGTCAAGGGAACAAGAATATCTCTTGGTAAGCTCCCAGTAAAACCAAATGTGAACAACTTTTGGCAGAACCCCAGGTCCTGTACTGTAGGGAGCTGCCCCTACTGAGTGTAAAGCTCACTTTGAATCATTCTTGATCTATGCCAAGGTAGGGGGAAAATGACAGATTGGCCAGGCACCAGTTCTGATTCCCAAAGGATGAGGTTACATCGACTCATCTCCCTGACCCAACTTTAGGAAGTTATGACCAACAACTAGAAAACTCAGCAGGGGCATTGCTGTGAGCACCTCGTAAAGGGAGAAGGGGAAGGAGATATGTGCCATTGTTGTGTGGGTGACATGAGTAGTTAAAGGAGATAAAGAATATTGCAACTGTGAAGTCTAAGGCTGCTGTTGACTTCAGCCAGTATTGGCAGCAGTGGAGAGAAAGTTAGTCTCTATATAGTTCTATTCCGGTAAGTCCATTATCAGCTCTTAAAATGAGTACTTGTTGAGCTTTAAACCTTATGTTGTACTAGAGATTTTTCAATGTATTGCTTTCTTTTATCTTCATAATTATTGTGTAATGGTACTCATTGTCTTTCTCATTTTATCTATGAGGGAATTAAAATTCATTGGGCTCAATTAAAATTAAATTGCCCAAGACCACCAAATTGAGAGATTTAAACCAGGTCTGTTGGACTTCACAATTTATGTTCTTTTTACTCTGTGACAACGTCTCTCTATAAAGTTTTCCATCCTATGTGCCTAACAGAAAGGACTAACAACATTTGTAAAGATTCAATTTACATACTATAAAATTCACCCATTTTAAATGTTCAGTTCAAGGATTTTTTAAAGTATATTTACAGATTCATGCAATTATCACTATAATTTTCTTAGGGGCATTGAGTGGAAGGAAATATTTAGGGCTATTCATGTTTTGTACATGGTAAGTACTTCACAATGAATTTTGAGTAAGTAAATGAAAAAGGCAGAGATTTCAAGTGTTGCCACCTTTAAATATTTTGACTTGAATCAGCACTTCAGATTTCTTTGAGAGGAAGTCATCTGGGACAAGGTTACTATATATACATATGCAAAGCCATAATCCTCTGTTTGATTTGACCTAAACTTTCATTATAACCAGAATTATATATGTAGCAATTCTTGGGAAATGTATCAAGTTGAAATCATTTCTCATATTTTGCCCCTGCATTTCCTTGAATTATTACAGCCTGAAGAGCTATCTATATAAGGCAGTAAATGTTGAAAAACATGAATTTAACAACTAAGCAGTAACTTGACAGCAATAATGTCCTAACTGCCTCCTATCTGTTTATATAAACCCATTTATTTTCTCTGAGTCACACTTTTTTCTTATCAATGAACCGATGCTACAACAGTTCACCGCATGGAAACATTGCGTTTCATCATGTTATTTATATATTTAGTTTTGATCGTGTTCTGGCCATTTTCCCAAAAGAAGCCATTTAATATAGTGGATGGGACATAGTTATGTAACTTTGGGGCAGATAATCAGCTCTCTACACCTCTGTTTTATGTAAACAAAATACATTGTTCATGGATCATTCTGAGGCTGAAGAAGGTTATGTAAGGGTATCTCATGCTTTGATAATTGGCAGATGGTAAGTCCTCAAGTATTCTTGAATGAATGATTGCATGAAAAGGTGAGTGAGGAATATCTCTGACTCATTGGGTTATTGTAAATATCTCTCTGAACATGGTAGTGCAGTGATTTTGCTACAGGGAGAGGATCAATAGCTGAGGTGAGAAAGAAAAATGGGTACGTGGAATTAGATTGGTTGATGAAAGAGCATGTAAGTAGAAAAGATAGGAGTAGAGAGACCTGGTTTTACATATCTTTCTCTATGAAGTGTGAGGACTTACACAGTTTATTTAACTTCGCAACTTTTAAGTCTTAGTTTTTGTTTTCAGAGTGGAGAAGACCCTGCCTATGTTACAGGATTGTAGTGACAATTAAATGAGGCAAAAAATAGAAAGCATATACCAGGTGTTTAGCTGACAGTGGAATTCAGTAAGTGAGTTTCTTTTCTTTGTCACCTACTCCCTTTTTCATATACTAAGACTTTAGTTTGGTATGCACTTTGTAACTTTAAAGTAAAGAAGTATTCATGACTTTTTGACATGCTGAGTGATAAACATTTGCAATTTGAAGGAAGCATTAATATCATGGTTGAGTATGAGGACCGGATAGGGTTGTGTTGTGAAGTCTCAGACATGCTTGTGACTTTGGGCATGTTACTTAATCTCTCATAGCATTAGTTTTCTTCTCCTAAAATAGAGCAAATAGGAATGCTGTTTCATAAAGTTCTTGTGAGGATTAAATAAAAGTTGGCATTACAAATCATTTCCTGAAGAGCTTGGAACCTAGTTAAGGCTTCAATGGGTAGTAGTTGGTATTGCACTTTCTCTGGTTGGATTCCCATATTCAGACTGGGATCCCGAAGTTAGAAATGTTGTTTCAAGAATAAAATAGTGCTGAAACACGGATACTCAATCTGATTTGAAATGAACACCAAATTAAAATCAGTAGGACAAGAAATTAGGGGACCTATCATAGACCCCTTTAAATTAGGACAGGGAAATACAACAGCAGTTATAGCCAACTCACTTTCCTTCTGACATTGTGCTGGAGACAGATGAAAGCTGCCAACACTCGCATATTTATTTATATTTCCCTCCATCCTTCACATTCACCAACATTAATCATCATTTTCATTTTGTTTCATTATTTATTTTTGAGAAGGATGATTTAGTACTTGAGTCAGTGGGATTGCCCACTGCTGTGGTACATTAACCTTGCATAATTTTAAGTGGCAGTGTTTTGAGGTAGCATTTTCTCTAGTCATATTCTTTGATACTAACTTTATATATCAGGATGAGGATAAATGATAAAAAGTCCAAAACGATGATCACAAATTCATGTTCCATGTGAAAGGGCTTTGTGAAAGGGCAAATCTCTATAAAATGTGGGAAAGTATACAACTTTCCCAGAGAATTTCCTGGTAGAAAACATACCAGCAAACCATCCCTCTGAAGTCCAAGTTGTCAAGAAGCCTGTGTCTCTTGTAAAGTGGGAAGAAACCACTCCACAATCCTGCTATTCTCTACGCTTAATGAAATGCTAGCAGGCTGCCCTGCTGTTCCTGGTATCTTATATTTCCAGGCCTTGCCACCTGTGCAACAAAAGCAAGCAATCTATTTAGAAGAGTGTTTTTCATTCTCTTAACTCTGAAGGTCTTTATTCTCAGCATGAGATTATTGCAACAACTTAACAAGCTCGTGTTTTCTCCCCCTATTTTCCTTTCTTTTCTTTTTGCACCTATGTCCTTTTAAGTCCATTCAGGCCTTAGGGAAACATTTAGTACTTAAGCTTTGGTTTTTCAAGCTCAATCGGGTAGAAAATCTAACACAGAATGTGTGCACAAACGATAGCTCTGCACAATAGGGACGAACAAATAGCACAAAGAGAAAGGAAGAATATGAGTGTTCAGGGAGCAGGGCTGCACTTGAATTCAATTTTCCAACAGAAGACCTGATGCTTTCTCCCAAGATTCCCAGGTTTCAAATTGGTCATATATTGAGGGCCAGTTACCTGGACAATGGGGGGAAATGGCAGTCAGTAATTATGATCTTGGTTTCTAGGTTGTTAGGAGACTAATATTAATCCCGAAATTGTATGAGGAATGTGTTCATCTGGCCATAATTGTATAGTCTTCTTGAAAGCATTTACGAGCAATGCTAATTTAACACAAATCACCCCAGGGAAGTATTTTTGAGCTAGTGGGGTTGCCAATTTGTTGGTTAACTCAGGATGTTTTCTTCAGAGCAGGAATAGCAACAAGAAACTCATAAAAAGATACAGGCTTATATTTTCATTTTCCAATCAGGGGAACAGTTCAGTGTAAAGATTACTAGAGTGTGTATTGTTCTTTGGAAAACATAGTGTCTATGTTGGTTGGCTAGCAAATGATTGCGAAGACTACTAAGTTATATGTAATTAAAAGCATGAGATATCAATACCCAGAGATAATAAAGTTGTTTTCAGAAAGCACATTCAATTTGAATAAATACATCAAATGTTGTCTTTCACAGAGAAATATCTATTTGAAAGAATGATTTATCCTATACTGTCAATCTCTCTCAAAGTCAAAGCATAGATTATAGATGCTTTGGTTGTTTGGTTGTTTTGTTGTTATTGAAAGAAAAGAACATTGCAAACTTCAAAAAAATTCCAATAGTGTTACAGCATTAGAGATAAGTTAAAGAAAATAAACATTTTTTAAGACTGCTTTGTAGGATTATTTTTATTTATTATTTTTATATTAATATTAATTCATATCCCCTTTTGTTCTTCAATTGTTTGCTTATTTCATCATAGTCATTTGATGAAAAAACTCATTATGTATGATTTTTATATACCAATAATTAATTCATAAATAATGACACAAAAAAGTCAAGTTTCTGAATTTTGGGGAAAAATTAAACTTCATTTTTGAGGCAATGTATTTTTCAAACATATAGAGTATAATATGGCACTAGGTAATTTCACTGAGGACAGTTCTGTTGCACTATGATTGGTTAAAGGGATAATAATCTCACAAATTTTATAGCTCCTGGTTTGGAAAAGAAGCATGCAAATGTTCTGAGAAATAGATTGCTTTATTTATTGACACAATTATGATATTCAGTTTGACTCTATTATTGATGATGATGACTTGGCCTCTTACTAGTAAGAAAACACCAGTAATAGTGGGGTTAGAATATTTATATGCCCACCAAAACAATCAAAAAAATTAAAATATGAAGAAAAGCCTTGACATCTCAATAAGCTGTTTCAAATATTATATGTTATTTATATATATAAAAGCTGTTTTAAATATTATATATAAACATATATATTAGATTAAAGTCATCAAAATAACTTCTGTACATGGTATGTAGACAGATGAAGGGTTGCATAGTGGGTTTGTTTAAAGAGAATTAGGTAAAATTTCAAGTCAGTTGCTCCTTTTAGGGAGCAGGTGTACTTAAATACTTGGGAAGGTAGAATTGTCCCAGTCTCTTAGATGCGTTTCATTCATGGTATAGTTGGATCCTACTCTGAGCAACTTGGTGTTACTAAAAGACTACATAAGGAATGATTATAATAACTTGTGATCGTATTACTAAATAATTCAACATGCCATGTATGGTCAATAACTCAAATACAAATTATAAGAATTATTTATACTTTGAATCCATATCTGACATAACATAAAAAGTTATCAAAACTATTTTGTGTAATTATGACTCATATTCTTCTTCCCAGCAAGAAGTGTATTTTTATATGTTAGTATGTGTCATTATTATTCACTTGGTCATAAATGCTAGAAATCTAAGAATTATGTTTGACTACTTCCTACCCTCAAGCCATCAATCCCAGTTTGCCATCCAGTTCTCCCAATTTTAACTCAAAACATCTGTCACATCTTTTCTCTTCCTACCCACACTGACTTAGTATCTTATCTAAATGCACTGGCCTTTTAACCAGCCTCCTGTCTCTACTCTATGAAATTCCATCCTATCATCAAAATTGCTCTGAGGAAGCCTTTCTAAAATATGAAGTTATCTTTGATCATGCCCCTATGTGTGGAATCAAAAAACCAAACTCCAAGAGAGTTACCAAGACCCTGAAGAAGGGCCAACTTCTCCTTTCATGATTATGAACCACCATCTCCCTTCACAACCCTATTCTTCAGTTGTATTTTTCTGAACTTAAATTTTGTACCTTCTTGTCTTTAGGCCTTGAATTTGTCTATTATTTCTCTAGGATTGACTTTTCTGTCTTTATCCAATGATTAGATTCATCCTTTAAAGCCTTCTAAAGCATCACCTCCATACAGATTTTCTTCTTTGATTCTCTCAGACAGAAGAACCAGTTAATCAGTCTCCTGCATTAAATTTATTACTTTTATTATAAAATTTAACCTCATTTTTTAAAAGAAAGATCATATTTTACTTATTTTTTTTAATTGTTGGGGATTCATTGAGGGTACAAGAAACCAGGTTACACTGATTGCATTTGTTAGGTAAAGTCCTGCTTATAATCGTGTCTTGCCCCCAAAAGGTTAGGCACACACCAAGACCTCACCCTCTCCCCCTTCTAAAAGTTAACCTCATTTTTAAACATTTGCCATACGATTACAAGGAGCTTCTTGAGAGAAGAGATTAGATTTTATTCATTTTACATCCATAGTGAATGCTCAATAAGAATTTGTGGAATGGATGGAGGCATAAAAAACAACCCAGAATCACTTGACACTAAGTTATAAAGCAAGTAACAGAGGCGCACCCCTGGCTGTCCACAGGGAAATTTCAGGCTGCCTTCTAACTACCTATGGTATTATCCAAGCCCTTTTCCTTCTTGGTGGAGAACTGAACGGTCTAGGATTTTAATTCCTCTTCTTTCTCCAAAATTAAATTGCAGTGAAATGTAGTTAAAAGCATGGTTATTAGACTGAATACCATCAAATCCTGACTTCATTATTCTCAAGCTGTGTAAATATGTTCAAGTTAGTTAATGTTCTTATGCATTAGTTTACTCATCTATAAAATATTTGACTACATAAGCAATATCATATCATTGTGGTAAAAATAAAATAAGTTAATGCATGTGAACAAGCCATATTTGCACCTGGCCATGTCCTCAGTAAGTGTAAGAAATTTTTATCTATTATAATTATTGATTCTGGTTCTCAGTTACCTGGAATTCATTGATCAGTGACTAGTTGGTCTCACAAATTCATACCAAATGAGATCTTAATGATTGAGAATAACATGTTGTTCTCTATTTCTTTATGATAATATTTGCATTTAAATAGTCTTAATGAAACATACCTAAAAATGGTTAATTTGTGGACATGTTTAGCACTATGAATTTTTTTTAGGTGAGATTACTAAATGAGTCCTTTCCCATCAATTTCCAACTATGAGCATTTACTGAAGATTCTCTTTGCCCTGTGTGAGGGTAGGTACTGAGGGCTAAGAAGGAAGGATGAAAGAAAAAAGATATTTTTTCTAAAATAAAGTAAATAATTTTTTAATCTAAGAAAGGTATTTCTATGGAAGATTGGATTTTAAATATTTTATAAATTTGGAGAGGGCATATAGTGAGTTTAGGATAGTCCATTAAAAGCTTCTGGGAGGAGGTATGTTAAGAGAAAACCATTACTGATTAAAGTAGAGTTACGATGAGAGGATAAGGAATACAGAGAAGAGAAAAGACACAATATAGATTGTAAATGACAATTGCCTATTAAATGCATAGGCATTGCTGCTAATAGAATCACTTAGGCAGTTCAAAGTCTTATTCCAAAGTCTTTAGATGAAGTACTATTTCTTACCTACCTATTGCCTTCATGTATCAAATGTTGGTTACTGCAGTGTGGCTGAAAACAGGAAAACTTCTTACAAAGAATATACAGAAGATGTATACATGTTTTCTTCGTGGAGGATAGAGTAGATAGAATAAGAGGGAAAAAGGTACTATAATTTATCTCCAGAGGCCCCTTTCAATTCTGAAATGATGAGTTGATGAGTCTTTGATAAGGAAGATTTATAGTACCATGCTTTCGTTTCTCTGGACTTACATTGTATATTTGCTACCAGTTCAAAAGAATTCCCATATATTCTTTACCAGGACTTTTATCCTTCTCTTTCACTGAGAATAATCTGTCAGTGCAAAATCACTCTAGAAACAAGCATTTATTTCTAAAGAATTACTGAGCAACAAGGGTGAGTGGTCCTTCGTATGTCTATACCTCCTAGAAGGCCTTTAATTTTTAGGAAATGCCTTATATCCTCATCCTTATTTTTCAAAAGGTTTGATTTTCAAGATAAATTAATGTAGTAAAGAAGCATTTAGATCTTCCATGATTTTGGCCACATACATCATTCTATTTATACATTCTTATCAATGTAGAGAATGTCTTTGATGGTGTAATGGCAAAACACATTGCATCACATTTTTTATTTTAAATAACATTCTTATTTTTCTTTAAACTTTCTTACTAGCCTGTGTAAGTAGCATAAATGATGGCCTTATGTAAGGCATCTGAAAAATCTATCGTAGCATATTACCTCTTAGGATCAAGCAAGACAAAAAGTATGGCCTGTTATTCTTTTCAGACAGTTCATTCTGACTTTAAATTAAAAGAAAGAAATATAAAGATAGTGATTCTGAGTTCTCCATACTTAAATATGAGTTTGGGGTTGTTTTTATGATTTTAGATATATTTTAGGAGATATAGATTTGCAAGCCTGACAGCCTTGAATTTGAGTCCTATTTCCAGTCACACTGAATAGTATCCTAGCTTCTTCATTTGTAAAATAAGATTAAATGAGCCAATGTGTAGTAAAACTCAGTGAATACCATTAGTCAGTGGAGAAGGTGGGAGCCAATACATATTGTTCTATATCTATATCTTCATAATTTATTTTGAGACTAAGGGCAACTGCTTAGGAAGTGATACACATTTTCAAAAACCCTTTTATTCATTTGATCCTCAGGACCTGAACCCAACAATTGGAGTGGAAATGCAATTGGCAAAATTTTAATATAAAAGACTAATTGCTGACCCTACTTGAGTGTGGGCCTCTTTAAGCACCCATTTAAGGCCTCTTTACCATGCCTACCGGAGAGAGATGCTTTCATTGTCTGATGTTCCCCCTTTACTCCTGTGTACCGTCTGGCCAAAAGTGTTGTGGAAATGAGTTTCTACTTATTAGAATTCAACAACTTTAGAATTTGGTTAATCTGTCTATGTCCCCATAGTGAAATTAAAGTAATAATAATGTCTTCAGCAGAGGCGGGGAAACTTTTCATGTTGGAAGGCCACATTAATTTATCTGTAATCAAGTAAGACCACATTCAAGAAACTTCAATTAGAGATACACGTACTTAAAAATGTGCATTATTTTGTAAAAATTTAACTGCCATGTAGTTAATATTTAATAATTTCCAAATATAAAAGCTAGTTGTCATTTTAAAGTTAAATAGCCTTTTAACCACTTTGTTGTGTCTGCTTTCTGTTGGAAAGCATTTGAATATTGGGTGGAGCATGGAGGTCTGTAGTTGCAGTTGATCTGTGTATCAGGCATTTGTGACGTGGTTGAAAAGTAAGAAAACATTTTTTCAGGCATGTTGCCCAAAGTGTGGGTGTTCTATTTCATTTTTCCATATTTCAACTTGATCTGTCTTAGCATCAATGTCTTTAAAATGTCATGTACTGAGAACTCAATAAGTCTCATCTGTTGTTCTTTAGGTTCCTTGTGATATCAACTAGGTGAGGCTAAAATGCTAATTTGAATGTGATGTCATGAGTCTCAAAGTCAATGAACTTTTCATTGTATCTCCAATTAATAGGTCTATACTAGCTGCATGTTCTTCAAATATTTACATATATCATCTTGCTCATCAATGACATTTGCTAACTGGGAAAAATTTCTTGCAAAATTTCCTTTTGAGGAAAAAGTGCTTTGAAAAAAGAACTTTTATTTAAATGCCTGGATTTTTTTTGGCTGCATGTACACACACACACACATATATGTATACATACACACACATACATGTATACGTACTTAGTTTTATTTTGCTAAGAAATACTCAGGTTGTTTGATTTGACATAATATCACACAGAAATACTGCATTTCTATAGTATTCTTTCAATAATTCACATTTCTGATTCTATTCTTCATAAAATTATAATTATCTGTTCTTACAGAGATAGTTTTTGGCTAACACCTGCCCTATAGTAGCCAACACACTTTAGTATGATACTGGCAAATCCACATGGTATAACTCACAATTCAATTTTAGTGTGTTATGAAACTGGTGATGCCATTTTGCATTTGCATGAACATAGTTATCAAAACTTATGACGTGTTGCAAAATGTCACTTAAAATAGTAGCTTTAACACAGAGATTTTGTTGATGAAAGATACGGTGAAAAGAAATGAGATCATCTGGGTTAATACTTTGTAAATCTGTGCAACAAAGCCCTCAGATTTTTCTGTCATAGAAGGTGCACTGTCACTGTCTAAATGTACACTCACTAAACTTACCAAATCCAGTCCAACTTCATGACATTTATCTTGAAAATCGTTGAAGACATCTATTCCCCGTGTTCTCTTTGCCAGAGTGCCCAAAGTCAGTTACTCTTCATAACGAAGAAAATCTTCTGTTATGACCTGAATGAAGTATAAAACTTGTGCCCAGTCAGAAGTATCAGTTGATTCACCAAATCAATTGAATAATATGTATTTTCCTTGTGAAGTATTGCATGAAGTTGTTCTGTTAAATAAAAAGCTCATGCATGCTGACAATCAGTTATGGTTCTCCTTGAAAAGACAGTTGTTTGTACTTTACTTTGAATCATTATCAGGGTCTAAGCATCCTGCAATTTCAACAATGCATTCTTTCACAATTTCTACATCACTTAATGGCTTCCATTTTTTCCCCAAGTAGATAAGCTACTTTATAAGTTGCTTCAGTGGCATTATTTCCAAGTGTTTATTGCTGCTCAAAAGGATTGACTTTGCTTTTGCTTTTCATCTTTTAATTTCTATAATACAACATTTCATACCTCTCTTTCTAATTTAAAATATTTGTGGTCCTTATGAGTGTTATAATGCTGATGAGCATTGAATTTCTTTAATGTTGATACTGCAGTATCACAAAGCAAGCAAATCATCATTAGCAGAAACAAGATAATGTTGCAATTCATAGTCCCCATTTAAAAACCTATCTTCTTAATTCAGTGTTGTCTTGTCTATGACTACCAGCCTGGCATGGTGGCTCAGAAGGTAATCCTTCTGGGAGGTCAAGGTGAGAGGATCCTTTGAACTTAGGAGTCCCAGACCAGCCTGAGCAAGAGCAAGACCTCATCTCTACTAAATATAGGAAAATTAGCCAGGACTTGTGTGGGCTCCTGTAGCCCCAACTGCTCAGGAGACTGAGGCAGTAGAATCACTTAAGCCCAAGAGTTTCTGGTTGCCATGATCGAGGTTGAGGCCTTGGCACACTGGCGTGGGGCAACAGAGTGAGTCTCTGTTTAAAAAAAAAAAAAAAAGAAAATGAAAACCTGTTATGCAACTATTCACAAATTGCACTTCAAACAGATACACAGTGCATTGTTGTCAAAAAAGTGATAACAAACTGGTGTACTTAAACCCATAAACTGAAAACCAACCTTGTGTGTGAGTGTTGCCAGTCAGGTGAGGGAAGTTAGAACTAAATCATGAGTGTATCAACCATCAATTTAATCTTTATGGCTTATTAATGTTTTAATTGTGACAGTCAATCTGAGAGGATTATTTCACTGAAACTTATTTTATTCTTTGGTATTTTTAAATATGTTCACTTTTAAAAATAAAATAACAATTAAAAGACAGACAAAATGTATTAATAAAAATATAAGGATTTGGTCTGTAAAAGTTTAGATTTGGTCAAAAGGCCACAGTTAAGGACCTAGAAGGCCACAGCTTTCCCACCCCTGATCTACACCACCTTCTGGGAGATGAACATGCAGATAAGTTGAGGCTGTATAAGTGACAGCAAGCAGTTGGAATGCTTCCTCTGTACCAGTTACAGTTCTGAGCACTCTGAATGTATCAATTCATCTTTTCTCCTGAAAACATTTTACAGTGGGCACTACTCTTCACCCCAGTGGGGCAGTTGCAACTCTTTTCTTTTCTAATTTGTCCTCGACGTCCCAACACATAATTTCCATGTTTAGATAATTGCAAATTAGTGGTAGAGCTGGGATGTGAACTGAGGGAGTATGACCGTACATAACGCTGACCTGTCAGAGCTTTTGACACTAACTTGCAAGTAGTAAATAACAAAGAATGGGAATGATCATGCACACTTAGGAGTTCTACCTATATGTAAGAGCAGTCTAGGTGGGGTGGGGATTCCCACTTAGAATTCAATGACTGAACCAATGGTTGGTTTTCTTTTCTAACAGTCACTTGAGGGGGTCTACAAAATGCAGTCAGCCTGAGGATAAGAAGTAAAAAATATGGAATAGAGAACCAAATTTTATATGCAGCAGAACTGGAAATATATATCTATTTATTCATTACAATGAATGGTAATGCAGAGATGAATAAAATATAGTTCTTTGCCTTAAAGTGCTCAGGGTCTAGTGGGGAAGACAAGTGTTGGCTGTCATCCTGAAGTCTGTGGCGTAAACTCACTCAATTGCTCTGATCCTGTAGCCCCTCATTTATAAGAGAGGATGAAATTCTCCTACATGACAAGGTTTCCGTGTCTATTAGAGATAAACTATAGAAACTGCTGGATACATACCATCACAGAATAAATGGCTGTTATTGTTATGAAGGTAGGATGTGAAGGAAACTGAAGTTAGAGAACCCACTTAAACACTCAAGGGGAAAGGGGAACAAATGAAGGATGTTTAGAAGGGGTGTGTGATACCAGGTTTTTACCTTGGTGGCAGGAGGGAGATTGGGCTACAAGGGAACTAAATTGAAGACTAGGATTCTATTAGGAAATTATTAAAAAAGAAGAGGAGGGTCTAAAAGAGGTTGTGGACTTGGAAAAGCAACAAGAGAAATTGTGAAAATAGAAGATATTTTTTCTATCTTTTTTTTTTAACCTTAAACATTTTTTGCCCATTTTGTTTTATTTCTTTTTAATTTTTATATATACATGTGTTAATTAGGTTTCCACTTTTTGCCTTCACAGAATTTAAAAGGCTTAAAACTCAATAACAATAACGGTGTTTAAGATAAGGACTAGAAACAAAAGCCATGTAAAGAATGAACGAAGATAAATTCATTCAGAAAAGAAAACAGACGATTATGCATTGCAATATCAAGCAATATTAGCAATAATAATGCCAAGAAAGCAACATACACATTGTCAAATAAGACATTTGACTCTGAGGTTCAGCATGAAGTCATCAGTTAACTTCTTATTTTTTTATTTTTTTTATTTTTTCTATCTTAAATATGGCGTAAGCTGGGCTATTTTATGGGATTAAAAAATTGAATTTTTGGGGAAGCCAAGCACACCCAAAAAGTACTCTTCATGGACAAATACTATTTAGAACATTTTTTTCTTGTTTTGGGGCTAGCAGAAGGTTATATATTTTGGACATTGGCTTTCCACATTTGAGCTCTCTCTGCCCCCTCACCTTCCTGAGAGACACTAGGGGTCGCCTTATTTTGGCCACTTTTCACCCTTCCACAAACTTCTTTCTAGTACATCCTCACCACACTACACTTAATTTTTGTGAGTATCTTCCCACACAGATGGAAAGCTCAGTTAATCAAGAGTGTCCTTTTTTGGATCCCCAACATTTAGATGATGCGTGGCCCAGAGAAATAATTCAGTAAAGGTTTGTGAATAAATAATAAGTAAATGAATGTGTCAACAAATGTGAGCACAGAAGTTAAGCATGAGATCCATGGAGGGAGACTGAATCCGAACTCTACCACCAATTACTAATAGGACTACAACCTTCAAAGCCTATTTCCTCATCTGTGAAATGAAAATTACAATATCATAAACTTGCAGTGAGATTCAGTGACACAAATATATGCAAAGTGTTCAGCCTTCTTCCTGACACACAATGAGCATTCATTTAATTAAATGAAAGTTGCTACTGTTACTATCAATATTTTTATCGTGAAGACAACTGGACTCTCAATTCCTGGCTATTTTTACTCCTCCCTTTACTCTTGCTGCCCAATAACTGTGCTTTGGAAAGTCGCATTGATGGAAACAATGACTTTAATAGCTAAACTTGATGAATAGTAGGTGAATGGTTTTGATTTTCTTTCATTAATCTTGCTTGCTCTCTCATTCTTTGTCCCCATGCAACTAAACACACATGCCCCTTCTGTATATGCAGTCTGCACACCATATATCTACATATATTTCCTTGCCCTAGCCATACATAGGGAAATATTAAAGATCAGTTCTTTGAGTGAACAGAAGCAGCTGGACCTTACTGAAGTAGTAAGGCAAGAGATGTGTTAGGAGAACTAGACCAATATAACCAGGAATCATGGGGACAATTGGAAAATAGTATTCGCAGCTTTGTTTTCTCACTAACTGACCAAACATTAAAGACGAAACCCAATATGTGGCAAAGGCTCCCTTTATAACACTCTCTCCAGCATCTTCCACATTTCCCGATTATTTGTTTGAGGAGCACCCTTGGTGCTTTTTATTAAACACGTGATCAGGCTGGATTTCTCTGTATTAGGAGACTTAATTTGCCAGTGAACTATAGCTTCAGGTTGGCCATCTGGAAAAATAAACTCCTCAACAGCCATGTAATTTGTCTTTTGTCTGGTTTCAGGCGGTGGATTTGGGGGGATTAGTATCGAGCAAACAGCAAGCAGGCGCTTTTCTGGCTGTTTGAAGCCCTGTCCCTTCTCTTAGGGCATCTTGCTAAGTTACAAGTTAACAAATGATTCTTACTCCTATAATGCTTTTGTCAACACTATGTATATATGAACCTAATTTTCAATAAAACAAAACAGCTTTCCTTTTCTACTCAGGGAGGCAATGGCATATGGACCAAAGCCTGAGGTCAGAGAAAGCATATTGCCTGGAAGGCAGGCTGATGCACCAGCTGTGCCCTTGCACCAGAAGGTGAGGGGGTGGCAGGAGGAGACCTTTCTTTCTCAGCTCATAATGCTTACCTCCCACCTCTCCCCAACCTACCAAGTTACTAGCCTGGTTATTTGGGAAATGTCACAGGAGACAATTCCCATGTTTTCCTAAAACTAATTGTAATTTTCCCCCCAAGCGTAAATAGCAGGTCGCTGTTAGCAGAGCTCAGCATGTGAAAAGTAGAACTTGACAAGCCAGCATCAAAAACCTTGTGTGCTCAGGTAAACACCACAGTCCCTGATAACCTGCCCTTGTTACAAGGCCAAGTATACCTGCGGAATGATTCTCCTCTTTCTTTGATTAAAAAAAAGTAACTAGGAGTGGTTCTCAGCCTTCCTAATGCCTCCTAATGCCGCGACCCTTTAATATAGTTCCTCATGTTGTGGTGACCCCCAACCATAAAATTATTTTCATTGCTACTTCATTACTGTAATTTTGCTACTGTTATGAATAGTAATATCTGATACGCAGGATGTATTTTCATTATTACAAATGGGTCGTGACCCACAGGTTGACAACTGCTGAACTGAGAGACATTTTAATTGAGGTTAAAACACAGGGACAGGGGCAACATTGACTGGGTTCCTTGCCTGGTTTTGCCACTTATCAGCTGAGTGACCTGTGCTGAATTATCCTATGCTCTAAGCCTCAGGTTTTGCCTTTGCATAATGGAGATAATATAACTAATAATCATAGACTCCTTTTCAAAGGAGATCAGTGTAGGCAGGTAACGGTACTAACACAGGTCTGGTACAAGTGACTCAATGATCATAAAAATAAAAGTACGTAGGCCAAATTTACATTTGTTAGACTTTTACCACATATTCCTATACACTGTGCTAGGTTTTTAATCAAATAGTCATATCTACATTTTAAAGTTGTATTCTGTGTCAGAAACATGGCCAATGACTTTATAGTTCCTATTTCTATAATATAGGAATTGTTGAAACTCAGAGGGGTTAATTAGTATTCCTAAGTTCACTTGTGGAGCCAGGATTTAAACCCGAATGTTCAGCCTTTGTTTTTACCAGATTGCTAAACTCTGGACAATAGGAAAAAATATATAACTACTTTCAATTGCATTACTCTTTAAACAGTGATTTAGTAATTTCATGCTATTTCTTAGCATCTTCATAGAATAATGGCCACAGGGATGTTAGCTGGTGACCCTTTTTATCTTCACTTACACTGTATGATACGTATGTGTATCCAAGTGGAGTGCCTAAGAAATCAGTTAGTCCATCAAAGAGGTTCACTATCAAAGTCAAAATAGTTGTAGTCTATAATTTGTGTTACTGTACTAGGGCTGCTATCACAAAGAACCACAAACTAGTGGCCCCAACAGCAGAAAGTTGTTGTCCAACAGACCTAGAGGCTAGACGTTATGATGTCAAGGTGTTGGCAGGCTTGGTTTCTCCTGAGGGCTGTGAGGGGAGGATCTGTTCAGGTCAACTCCATGGCTTGGCGATGGTTGTCTTTTCTCTATGTTTCTTCACCCTGTGTTCCATTTCACAAATCTCTCTGTCCAAATTTATCCATTTTATAAGGACAGTGGGCATATTATTAATACCCATACCAATGACCATACTTAGTCTGATTACTTCTGTAAATTGCTTTCCTCCAAATACGGCTACGTCCTGAGCTACTGGGGGTAGAACTTCAATATATGAATTTGGGGGTGCAGATATAAGTCAATCTATAAGAAACTCATCAGTGGGAATGTGTTTTGTCTGTTGCCAGGTTTAACATGTGGATTAAAATAGAATGAAGGGGCTTGGCGCCTGTGGCTCAACGGGCTAAGGCGCCAGCCACGTACACCTGAGCTGGCAGGTTCGAATTCAGCCCAGGCCCGCCAAACAACAGTGACAGCTGCAACCAAAAAATGGCCGGGTGTTGTGGCAGGCCCCTGTAGTCCCAGCTACTTGGGAGGCGGAGACAGGAGACTCGCTTGAGCCCAGGAATTGGAGGTTGCAGTGAGCTGTGATGCCATAGCACTCTATCCAGGGTGACAGCTTGAGGCTCTGTCTCAAATAAAATAAAATAAAAAAATAGAATGAAGGACCCCATCAGCCTCAATCACTAACTTCAGAGCCCATTTTTATTGCTTTTTGGCTCTTACTTTGTCACCTCCCCTCCCACCCAATTTCCAAACTTCACTTATTTCTATGCAAATTCTTTTTACTTGACACTTTCCATTTCCCTTTGTAACTCCTTAGGGAAGGCTTTCATTAAACTTTCTAGTAGAGAATGTTGGTTGCTTACCCAAAGCCACATTCCCCCAAAGTCTCTTCCTTATTGGGACAATTTGCCTAAAAATGCCAGATGAATGTTTCCTTTTTTCCCATAGCCTTTTATTTTGTATAGAGGTAAGATTTCTCAAGCTAGCACTATTGACGTTTTGGAACAGGCCGGTCTTTGTTGGGAGGGCTGTCCTGCGCACTGCAGAATGTTTAGCAGCAACCTAGATAATGGTAGCCATCTCCTAGTTGTGACAAGTCTCTCCAGACATCAATAAATATGCCAGCGGAGGTGGTGATAGGGCCAGGATTGCTGCTGTTTGACAACCACTGACCACTGAGCTAGAGAGCTAGAGTAGAAGCAGGTGATATGACCTAGCAGACTGGAAGGGACGTTGACTGAGATGTTTCTGCAAAGGCTTACATCCCTTTGAGAAGAACCTCCTGAGAGGCAAGGCCCCTTTACGTTTTTGCTAGAAGAGCTCATGTCTGCCCAGAATGACTACAGCTGTCTTGCTGACATAAGGGGAGACACAGTCATCATACTGAAGGTGGCACACTGGGAAGACAGAAAACACCTGTGTCCCTGCTGACAGTTGTCTGATGGCATTGTCAAACAACTGAACCAACCCTGGAACTGTCCTCTCTCTAGACTTCTTACCATGGGACATGATAAATGCTATTATTGTTTAAACCCAGCTTAATTTGAGTATTCTATTAGTTGCAGCCAGGTACATTCTAAATGATATACATACATCCCAAAAAGGTCATTGTAATAACTTCCTTTTCTAATCCATTCTATGTGTTTCAGCTAAGAAGCTATATTTTTTAGCCATTTGTACATAAAGATCTAGCAGAATATGCTATTTGCACTGATTTTTGAGAGTTGATGATTGATTGCTCCTTACCAATACACAACATCTTACTTTTTCCCTTTAAGCAAGAGCAAACATGCCCTTTGTGGTGAGCTTCAGGAGACTTACAGTCTATCTGATGTACTCAGCAGAGGTTAGTTGCCATAAATAGAAATGAAACCTTGGGCCTTGATATGTGATATTATTCAGCAATATATTAATTTTATCAGGTACTCAATCATAGACAAACCAGACTCCTCAAGTGTAGCTTTAACTCACTGTCTTCATTTTGTAACATTTCTATAGCATTTGAAACTATTGATCATTCCTTCCCTCAGAATCTCTCACCCCTGAATTTCATAACCCTGTATTTTTTTGTTATTTTATTACATTTCTCACCATTTTTTCCAGTCTCTTTTGTTGTCTCTTTGTCCTTTGGAGTAAAAAGATAGAGGATAAAGACAATGTGTTTTGGAGTCAGCTATGTATGTTGTTATTTGATAACTTATATAATAATCTGTATTATTATATTAAAGTATATATATGTTTATCTCAACTTTGCTCAACTTTAGTTCTTCATTCTGTAAGAAGGGCAAACAGTATGTCTCCCTACAGGCATTTTGCATGGAAAGAATGAGCAATACATGGTGATTGTAGGCACTCAATAAATATTTTCTTTTCTAACATTTCCATAACTTTGGGTATTCTCCAAGCCTCTGTTTTTGGCTTTAATTTTCAATGAGTTTTTCCCCTTAAAATTTAATGACATTGTACATGTCCAACTTCATCCTAGTGTGGGTGGGTCTCAAAGACGACCTGTTGATCTGTCTGTGATGACTTCTCCATGACCTACTAGACATTTCTAATAGATTGTCTAATTATTACTTTAAACACACCTAAATGAAACTCACATTTTTACTTACTAGGAAACACTTTTTCTTTCCTAACTTCTTCATTTTAAATAATTGAATCACTTTCATGGCCACATAAACTTATGGGGCCTATGTACACACAGTACTTTAAGAAATGTCAACTTTGGCGAACTTGGGTCCACATTCTACCAGGTGTTATGGCCAAGTTATGTAAGGTCTGAGCCCATTTACACATAGCTATAGTTGTGAGGCATAGGAATAGTATATATTAAGTGAATGACACACTTATTAAAACATTCATAAATGACAGACAGCACTGTTTTATTATTAATTATGAGGCTAATAGTTTTATATTTAATGGAATAATTTCCTGCTTATTGTCATCTAAAAGTGATGTAATGAGCAAATTATACATTAAAAACATCAAAGCACAGAGGTAAATTCAGAAAGAATAAAAAACATTAAGTATATGTGCAATTATATATACTGGTTATTTATCATATACTTATCACATGTCAGGAACAAAGTGAAACTTTAAGTATAGGATCTTGAAGACTTTGGGGGTAATGGAAATAGCACTAAATTGGAAAAGGACACTTAGTGCTGGCAGTGGTTATATGACCTTGGACACATTTCTTAGTCATTATGGGTCTTTGCTCATTATCTACAAAAATTGGATAAGGTCACCTACTTCATCAGGTGTGGTCATGATGGAAACATTAGAAAGACAAAGCATTTTGTGTGAGTACCAAAGACTCACCTTTAGGTAAGTGGTATGCTGGCTGAGATTCAGAGATTTTTCCTAAACTGTTGTAACAGTGGGTCCAAACACTTGCTATTGCCTATTTCATCAATAAGATGGTCATGGTAGCATATCTCAGATCCATCCATGTTAGCCCAGACCTGGGGGCTCTTAAATTACAAATAAAATGCTAGAAAACAGTCTCTGCAGGATGTTTAACACTAGGTCTAAGAGGGTTTAGGGACAAGCATGTGTGCATTCAAGATAATTCACTAATTTTCTGAGAAAATCTTGAGTATCCCAAAAGCTGACTCTTCTTCCTCATATTTGAGCATGGATTAGCTAAAGCCCACCTCTATGCAGCACCCAGCTTTGTTATTCCTTGTCACTCACTGGTATTAGTGCTAAATTGGTGGATGGAAAACCTGCTATTTCCTGCGCTAAAATTTTGATGTCATTTGCTATTTCCAATATAAGTTCCACTTAAGTAGGAGAACTCCTCTCCTGTGAATTGTGTATCAACTCTTCTAATTCCAATTTAGTTCAGAAACTACAATGATTGGACAACTGCTCCTACATTCTGAAGTTGGGCACCATCTGGAAGTGAGGCCACCATCTGGAACTCTGAGATTCTCTAACTACTGATTCTCTTCATTCAATTTCTCCTGACATCTCCAGGGCTTTGACATATTTTTAAACCCAGAAGGTAGTATTGACCACCCCACACAGGGTGAGGAGGAGCTCTTAGAAAACCACTTCTTTTGTGTGAATAAGCAAGAGACCAACATGGGTTTATTGCCGCCACAAGCCGCCAGTGCATTTGGAGAGAATCTTCAGAGGATTTGCCAGGAGGAAAACTTCATCCTGAGGTATAAAAACGAGTTTCTGGAAGGAGTGAGATTTGTTTGAACCTATATGCTGATTGATTTCTCAAATGGCATAGAGGGTGGGGGTTGGTGGACAGCAGGGAGCGGGACAGTAGAAAGGCAGCCTTTCTTGTACGCGAGAAAGCCTGTCACTTAAGGGCATGTGCCCAATTATTTCTGTTTCACGCATCAGTGCCCTGTTTGCTGAAGGTGTTATGAAAAGTTGCCAAGAGATAAATTCAACTGTTTATGAGAATCATTATGTGGTTCAATGTTTATTTCACCGGCACCCTGCAAGATCTATAACTTGGAGCCGAAGAACTGTTTTCTGGTGCTTGTAAATAGAAGTATTTAAATATATCTTAAACACATTGTTTAAAAAAATGTATATAAACCAGGATGCTTTTCTAGCATCAGGGAGCATATAAGAAAGAAGGAGGAAAAGAAACTTGATCATCTGACTACTGCTATCATTTATCGTGTGACTGGGATAGTGTTACATTCCCTCAGTGCAGGTTATAAAGATTGTAATTAAGGGGGCGGTCTCTGTGGACCAACTGAGAAGCACTTCTTCTCAGGTTTCAGCTGGTGCCTTTCCTAAGTGGGAGTAGGAAAAGCAGAATAAGAAGACCTTTGAAGCCGCACAATGTCTGGTCTGTTTGAGCTAACTGGGTTGTAGTATAAATGACATATAGTAGGTAGCAAGATAACTCATGTCAGAAACAATACAATTCCACATTTTATTTATAACAGATAACAGAAGGTGCATTGCCATATTTCTGGGCAACCACTTCCTCCCTGACTAGAGAAAATGATGACTTAGTCAACTATTGACCTGAAAGTAGTATCAAAATAGCCATTGTGCACTACTAGTTCATCAATGTAATATTTTAAAACCTGAGCCTTTTAATTAAAAAGGTAAGCTTAGATGTTCTTCTTTGCCTTTAATAAGCTACTAGAAACCTGTCTGTGACTCCTAAAATGCCATCCAGTCTGGTTTTTCAACATATATGTATATGGGCAGCCAAAGCCTAGTAATCTTCAGAGTGGGGGTTGAGAGACAATAGCTTACCTATTAAGGATGAATTTGTGTTTATCTGAGAATCCATTGTTCTCCCAACTTCTTCAGAGGGGAATATTTCTATGCCTCTTGGGCTAGTTGGAAGGAAAAAGAAAGAAAGAAAAAAAGGAAGCCAAGATTGCCATTCTTTTGTATAAGAAGAAAAGGATTGCTACGACAAAGGATTTGTGGAATAAAAGTATACAGACTCAATTACCTCTCTAATAAACTTGTTAAACTCCTGAGTTTTGCCTCAGTGGCCCTTTTGAGATGGAGAATTTCACTTTGGATCATTTAGCTGGAGCACTAGGTCTGGGTAGGTATACAGTCTACTTTATATGGTTCTCAGTCTCACAGATTCTTGATATATCCTGAGGGCATCAGTATTTGCCAGAACCCAAAAGAAAATTTGCTTAATGGCAGTGACCATTGTAGAAGCCTCTGTACCCAGACCCATTTCCGACCAGTGTTCAAGTCTGCAAAATGGCAAATGCCAGCCTGACTATGTATTGTGCTAAGGCCTAACTAAATCCTTTCATTCGAAAGGATGAAGTTAAAAGAAAGAAACTAGGGAAATCATCCCTCTCTCAAATCTAATAGAAAGTTGAGAGGAATAAAGGGAAACTTCAATAGCTTGGAAGCTAGTCCTCAGGAAAACAATGGATAGGGCCTGGAAGAAAAGAAAGGGAGCCTTGCTGATTAGCTCCCCCATGGAGAAAGTCTCTGCCACTTGGCTTCCTTTGATGAGATTACAGACTTCTGACACTTGTTTCCACCGTGAAGGTAGATATGTTAAAAGAACATTCTTTGTAAGTAGGCAGGGAACACATTCTCCATGCTTGGAAGCATAGCCTGCTTGCACTCTGGAATGACTTGATCACGTTTTTAGCCTTGAAATCAGAGCTGTGCCGCAGGAGGTGCTGAACCAAATTAGTCTAAGATGAAGTTTGGCTTTATCTGGGGAAGTTGTAATCATCCAGGCAGCCAAAATCATTATATTTTTATCTTCATATAATTTGTCAACAGGGTAAAGAGACCTTAATGGTTTTCTTACATTTCTTCTCCTTGTCCTTGATACCTCTCCAGTTGTATTCTTCCATGACTTCCTCCTTCCCCACTCTTCCACCCATAGTTGGGGAAATATCCAAGCTAACTTTTTATGATTTGAATGAATAACCTAACTAATCATTTCAGTCTCAGGAGACCTTCTTGGTTGACCATGAACCTGCTTTGGTACATATTGTCGTTAATTCACCATCCTCCAAACATTCCCTCTCCTTGTTTCTCTCCTTACTCCAGCCTCAAACGTCTTTCAAAGCCTACTTTAAATTCTACTATTTTGTAGGACTGAAGATGATGGTATAAATTTATAATTTAAATAGAATAAAAAATCATAGCACCTTAGATAAAACCAAAAGGAAGTATAGAAATCTTCTAGTTCAGTCTCCTCATTTTACAGATGTGGAAACTAAAATTATGGAGGTCTTATTAGAAAGCAGGCCATACCCTGTATTTTCACATCCTCTTTGATGCAGTCTTGAACAATATTTATTTTTTGAAACTGAAAGTATGTCTATATTATTTCTCTCAATTGCCATCTTCTTCAAGGCAAGGATTATTGTTTCAGTGTCTATAATTTGCATGGTGGCTTATATATGCTAAATTATTCTAAGTGCTGTCCAATCAAACTGTCTATGATGGAATAAATGTTCTATCATCTGCACTGTCCAATGTGGTAATCACTAGCCACAATTGAGTACTTGAATTGTAGTTAGTACAACTGAGGAGGTGAATTTTTAAAAATTGTTTCATTTTAATTACCTTGCACTAAATTTAAATAGCCCCATATTGGTAATGATTACTCTATTGAGAAGTATAGCTCTCATTAATTTGTTGATTTACAGAAAGCAGTTAAAATTAAAGTATGTTTGTTGGTTTGATGATGCCCTTTAATATCTCGACTTAGAATGATGTCAATCTAAAGTTGGAAGGGGCAAAGTCTCATCACCACAATTAATACTTCCACAAAGGTGAAAGCATTGGTTCAATGTCACATGTTAATTAGGAACAAAGCTGGCAACAGAGCTCAGATTCAGCTATAGTTTTTTTTAAATTATTCCTTTTCTTTTTTATTATAATGCCTCAGGGAAAGTAGGAGGAGGAATCAGTTGGTAAGTGGAAGGGAAACAAAAATTATTGATATATATATAATTAAATATATATTCTAAATATATACATACATGTATATGTCATATATGGAGAAAGGAGGAATGAGAATTGTAGAGGAGGAGGAAGAAAAGAAAGCATGCTATGCAAGATGAGAGAAATGTGTCAATACTAGGATATGAAGAAAGAAAAAAAAAGCTTATATTTTTATCCATGAGCTTGTGTGTAAATGAAGAATTTCTTTTTAGAAGCAAAGCAATGTTACTGTAATAAATGAGGAAATGTTGCATAGGTGTACTCAGGTTACACAATGAAGAGAGGTTAGTGATTATTGAACCATGACAAAGTCTCCATACTAATGAATTACATTCCTCAAAACCCTTGTCAAATCAAAGAACTCTCAGAACGAGCATGGAATGTTAACATCTGGTTCACCAAATAGAGATAACAGTTTCATCCAACTCAAAAGCCTTAGTCAGTCAAGGCTTTATCCCTCCCTGCTGCCCGTTGATCCCACTTTATCCTTGCTCTTATTTTGCAGCTGCTCAAAGGAGATACCTCGCCTAAGAATGGTGAATTCAGTACCATTGAAGAGACTTGGGAAGTACAGCATGCCCAAAAGTGAGTAGTTTGGAAGACCAAAAAGGGCTCCAGATGCCCTTTTTCCATACTAGGTCCTGATTTTATTATTGGCTTCAATAGTTTCCCAAGAGAAATTATTTGTGTGGAGACTGTAGCTTATTTTGAAGTAAGAGAAGCAACTAGTTCCCAACAGCTCAATGATGGTCAAACCAGGATGCCACTTTGTTTGTTTCCCAGTAGTTTTGATTCAGAGAAGGAAGGAAAAGCTAAACTGAAATTTGTGAAATCATGATCTGTAATATGCATTTTGTTTCCTTATATTTTTTCCATTTTGTCAGGGGAGTGAAATGACACTGAGATTTTCTCAGAGTGTGTGGCTATTTATTTTCTCACTAATGTAAAGGTTGTTTGGATAGGTTAAAGGCATCACAAGTCTTTCTTTTGCATCACGAATGCTACTTTGTTTGTTGATACAGCACCATTCTCAAAGTTGCAGACACAGATTAAGGTTTATTCATTTAAGATTGTAAGGTGAGGAGCAATCAGAAGTACCTTTCAAACCTCATTCTCTCTCCCCACCCTCTACTTTCTTCTGAGTTCCCACTTTCTTATTAAAATTGCCACCAGTCCTGATCAACTATGGAGTATTTGGCTGTCCCTTTCTTTTATGTACTACACTAGATGATTTCTCCATCAAACTTTCTTTCAAATTGTCTTACATTTGTCCCCCTTCTGATAAATCACTTACATGCTACATGTTGTGCCTTAATGAATTATTCTGAAGATCAGGACTAATTGTATTACTCAATAGCTCAAAGTGTTTCAGTGGTATGAGGTAATTAAAAGGAAGGAGAGAAGAAAAAGAAGGAAAGGAAGAGGAAGTGAAGGAAGGGAAAAAGAAAAAGGAGGAAAATGGGGGAAGAAGAAGAGTAAGAAGAGGAGGTAGTTACTAATAGAATTGAAAGCTAGGCCATTTTGTTATATATAAGAATCAAACACAAAGTACTGATGATAAATTCAACTCAATGGGCAAACTATATTTAATGCAAAAGTTGTGAATACTCTACTTGCTTTAAAATAGTTAAGTAGGATTCTTACTTTTCAACGCATACCAAAACAACTCTTTGATTACCTAGGATGCTATGTATAAAAAAGTTCTTAAAATACTTGAAAAATGTCAGAAATAATTATCTAATATCAAGATTAGACTGATCTAATATGAAAGAATGGTTAATATCACTAACCATCAGTGAAATGCAAATTGAAACCACAATAATCACCTTACTCCTATCAGAATGGCCATTATTAAAAAATTAAAAAGCAAGAGGTGTTGGCATGTAAGCAGTGAAAAAGGAACATTTATACACTGTTAATGAGACTATAAATTAGTAAAGTCTCTCTGGAAAACTTTATGTAGAGTCCTCAAAAAACTTAAAACAGACCCACCATTTGATCAAGCAATTCTACAACTGAATATCTACCCAAAAGAAAATAAGTCATTCTATCAAAAAGAAACCTGTACCCAAATGTTTATCACAGTATAATACAAAATTGCAAATATATGGAATCAACCTAGGTGCCCAATGACTGATGAGTGGATAAGGAAAATGTGACATGTATACACACACACACACACACACACACACACACACACACACACACACACACACACACACACGCATGCAAGCTTGTGTGCGCATGCTCCATGGAGTACTACTCAGCCATTAAAAGGAGTGAAATATCTTTTGCAGCACTTGGATGGAACTCGGTATCTCAGGAATGGAAAATCAGATATCACGTGTTCTCTTATCAGTGGGAGCTAAACAAAGAATATAAATGGTCATAAAAAGCCATATGGACTTAAGAAGGGGCAGAGGGAGGTGATGGATAAATATCTACCTATAGAGTACAACATACACTGATACCAGATACCACAAAAGCCCTGAATTCAGTTTGATACAATTTACCAATGTAACAAAAAAACACTTGTATACCCTAAAGTTTTAGAAATAAAAAAAATTTTGACGACAATTAAAGCTTGTAAAATAAAATAACTTAATCACTTGGAAAACAAAAGTCATCAGATTTCTCTGTGTTTTTCTGATGTTTATGCATATGAAATCTCTCCTCATTTCAAGATTAGTCATATTTTTTTAGCTCATATTTTGTTTTGCATTCAATAGTTTAATTCACTTAGTATTTCTTTTCTTAGTTCAGAAATCATCGTTTCCCTCCTTCCTAGATTGCAAGCTTCTTGAGGGCAGGATTGATGTGCTATGTATTTTCTTAGACCCTATAGCAGGTAGTAAGTATATGGGACACAATCATCAAGTTAGGAGAGATAAGTTTCAAGATAGGAGTTATCTTTTGAGGTTAGCCTAAAATGTCTGAAGCATTTTAAGTGTTGGTTTTTGAATTTTTTTTTTTCATTTTGTATGTCCTTTTTGGGCCAAACATGGCTTAGAACCAAGGTAGTATGACATGAGAAAAGGAGAAGAGTTCTGAAGAAAGACAAATAAAGATTCAAATTCTGGTGCTATCAATCATTTGTGTCACTCTGAACCTTGTATTCTTCATCTATAAAATGGATATGCTAATTTCTGCTAGCAGGGTTGTTGGAAAGGTGGAAACAAACCTACACCTATAAAGTGATGAGCATATTGATTGGCATTCTCTTCTTAACCACTTAACCTTTGTGCTCTTCTCAACAGACACGTTGCACTCCGTAGCCTCTTCTTTCTGTACTGAAGTAAATGTATGTTAATGGATGAGAGAACATCTAGCCACTATAGATGCTTTTCAATAGCATAAAATACAATGAATTTAATATTTTGATATGTTTAAGTGCAAATTTCTTGCTATGATTTTGTTAATGATAGATTGAATGGAATTGGTATTTTGATGAGCAGATTTAGAATAATCAATAGACATTAGGAAATAGCCAAACTAAATGTGAAAAACAGAAATTCAAAACTCTACTGCATTGGAATCATGTAACAGAGATGGTATAGACTTTGGAGTCATACAAACATGAGTTTGAGTCTCAGCTTTGCCCACTCTGTGAAACATTGGTGCGGTTACTTGTCCTTATTGGGTCTCGATTTCTCTGTCAAGCTGGGATTAACAACATTCCCACAGCAGGGCATTGTGGGGGCCAGTTAGATAAGTAAATAAAATCCTATGTCACAAGCCCAATGCTTGATGAATGCTTCTTTTGTGCTGCTTTTCTTTCCTCTCAAACTAAACGGCAGCCTGATTCATCTTAATACCTCTGGGTATTTAGGTGTTTAAAAGACCTAAATATGATTTCTTAAGTGCCTAACCAACTACCAGCGACTGACTTAGGCCCCAGGGAGAATAGACCCTACTTTTAAAAATGCATTCAGACTTGATCTCTAGTTTACAAAAGGATTTTGGGATCTATGTATGTCTTATGATCGTCAAAAGCTCTATGCGTATCAGTTAATCACCTCAGTTTTTCTTGCAGGCATGTGGCTACCATTTTGCTCCTGGGAAGACTGAGAAAATCTTGTCCCAGTTTCTTTGTTTTTCAGGGCTATCATTCCATCTTATGAGTGCCTGCTTTGTAAATTTTGTGAGCTGTAAAATGAAGTACTGTATATTCCTGGGAAGTTTTTTCCCACTGAGAGTTGAATGTCTTTAAGTTGAATGTCTTTTTAATAGTCTGGGAGGGCAGATTCTGGCAATAAGGGAAAGTATTTGAAATTTAACAAATAAACAGTACATTTATAACAATTGTATAGGGATCTTACCAGTGATTAAATACATTATAGAATACTATATCTACAGTAAATCATTATACTCAAGCAATTTTTTCTAGTTCTTTTGTTTTTTAAAGAAAGAATGCTTATATTTTAGGATGAATAGCGCATGACTTACTACATTTTCTTTGCTTTATTTAGAATAACAGGGTATATTGGAGTGCTTACATTGCTACTTGTGTCATTCAAGTTGTTAGTTAAGAAATCTGATTCCAGCTTCTTTGTATATTCTCTTTAGATGTGGCTTTGAATGAAAAGAGGTAATGCCCTTTTTGTCCAATGATGAAACACTCTCCCCATACTATTTTCTTTTCATTTCCTAGGCTTTGAGATAGGGGTTTGCTATTTCCTTTACCTGTATGTCCTGGGTCATAACTTTTTCTGTCTAGGAAGAATTTTATGATTAGTTTAGCTGTCTTAACCTCATATTTGTTTCTCTTTAAGAAACAGTTTGTTTTCAGTGTACTATGTCCATTTATAGACTTTATAGAAATTATTTAATTACTTCATTTAATTAATAGGAGGTTGATTGCCTTCATTTCATACCTAAGGAAAAGGAGCCCCAAAGAGTTTTCATCAATTATCCCACATTCTTATCTTACGAGTGAGCCAAAATTGTAACCTGAGACTGGCTAGCTAAAAACTTAAATCATTTCTAATATAATAGGCTATTAGAATTTTACATTTATTTGCTAGAGTTTTTATGTGGCTATTTTTGTGATGAAAAGATTATGTACGGGTAATGCTTCATACTTTTTTTATATCCTGCAATAGGAAACAGAGATGGAAGAGGAGGCTTTTGAAGGGAGAGATGAGAGCTTGGTTTTTAACATGTTTCTCTTCAGGTTTCTGTTGTGTACAAGGTAGAGTTGAATACCTGGGACCTGATCTCCAGAGAGAGCAACTGGAATGGAGAGAGGAGTTTGGGAACATCAGTGACATATAATAACAGATGCAAAGCACTTGCAATTTGGCTTCCTTTTCTCCTATTTTCCCTTTTGTTTGAGTGGTTGATGGGATTATGGAACTAATCTGTATGGAGGATCTGATTCATGAGATCGATACTGTTGGAAAACGCTTCAAAGAAGCAAATAACTTCTATGGCCCTTCAAGTTATCATCTCCATGGGGTGGAATGAAGAAAAAGACAACCCGCTTTGTAGAAGGTGGAGATGCTGGTAACAGGGAAGACTAAATCAATAGGCTTATTAGAAGAATGAACTAAGGTATCTGCCCTGATTGTTTTTGTAATCTGGTCAGTTAATAAACAGTGACTGCTTTCAAAAATAAAATAAAATAAAATAAAACAGGACTGGTTTGATAAGTGGGAGGCTGTGCTCTCAAGAAGACAGGTACAGCTGGGATATCTAAGAGGCTATGTCATTAGGAGATGTGGATAAATGTCAGCCATGTTCTTAAAGATTATCTAAGCTAGAGATTCTCAAACTTTAGTATGTATCAGAATCATCTGGAGAGCTAATAAAGAATAGATGCCCAGTAAGGTAAGGCCAGGATCTCTGTGTTTTTTTACCAAGTTCTAGAGAAGATTCTGACAGTCTTTGAAGCTCGAGAAACACTAATCTAAATCATAGTTTGCAACTCCTATCTCATAATAATGCTTTATAATCCTTTATAAAGGATTACATATCCTTTTTTGTATAACTTTGAGAGGTCTGTGGTTAATTTGAAACTTGAATTGAAAGCTTTTAAAAACATATTCTTTGCAGGCAGTGCCTGTGGCTCAAAGGAGTAGGGTGCCAGCCCCATATGCCAAGGTGGCGGGTTCAAACCCAGGCCTGGCCAAAAAAATTGCAAAAAAAAGCCATATTCTTTGCAGTTATTTGAGCTTGATAAATACATTGACACAAGGAAATCTTCCTGCAATAATTCTATCTTGGCCCTTCTACAGCGGGTGAGGATGAGCATGTCCAGGCCACCTAAAAAAATCCTTCTTTTCAAACTTGGCTTTCCCTATGGGAGAAAAGGTGAGGAAAAGAAAATGAGTCCCAATCCTACCTGGAGGAATGCTTACATGCATTTTGGAATCTGAGGGACAGCTGCCAATTTCATCTATGGGCAGGAAGTACACACCTGTTAGTCACGTGGTTTTTAGAAATAGAGTGTACTTGGCCAGATTACAAGGAACACTTGTTACGCCATCAAAAAAGGAAGCTGACTTACACTCAAGTAATCATTATTAAAGGGGATTTTAGGAAGCTGGACACTTGAGAAAAGCAGGCAACTGTGAAAAGAATGTCTGCTGCTTATCTTTGCGCAAACCAACAATTCCCCCCCAAATTAGGTTGGGATTAGATAAGGCAATCAGTTGTAATAGAGTTGATATCTGGAAAGGGGGAAGTTTGAGTCATTCAGAGAGAAATCTCTTAATGTCCTCTTCCTTGATCATCTTTATCCTTC
This sequence comes from Perodicticus potto, assembly GCA_963574655.1. NCBI lineage: Eukaryota > Metazoa > Chordata > Mammalia > Primates > Lorisidae > Perodicticus > Perodicticus potto. The sequence continues at coordinate 63,223 of CAUYRH010017997.1, forward strand.
CACCCCACCCCTACCTTTATACATAGTGGTGGCTGGAGGGGTGAGGAAGGAATGACTTTGAAAGTGCTCCTTAACCAGCTTTTGTATGCATTGTCCAAGGCTCCCAGCTTTCTCATCAGCAGGTTTTTCTTCCCTGTCATTAAGCCTAGTGGCAAAAGAGCCCCATTCTCATGAACTGACCCATGCTACGAGTAGGTCACCTCAGATGGAGGCTCGCTGCTTATTCAGAGGTTTCTGAGATTCCCAGATGTTGAAACAAGATGCAAATATGGAGAACTGCTTTCACCGCTCCTCCATCTGAAATGGGATTCTATCTGATGCCCAAATGCATGGCTTCATAGGGGCACGGCGGAGTCGTACCTTTCACAATTGCAGTTGCAAAAAGCGTTTCTTTGTGAGAGCAATAGTTTATTCTCTTTGAATGTTACTACAGTTTAGGGAGAATAAGTACTTTTCCCTCTCCTTTATATTTCTCCTTCACTTATGCTTTAAAACAGGTAATTGGAGCAAGGCTGGGAAGTATAATCTTGCCCAAAGGCTAAGCTTGCCACCTAATGACACACGGTTGTTCTTCTTTATTGAAGCCTGCCTTGCACTCATTATCTCTACATTAGTTCCTTTTCTCCTTTGCTTCATTATTCATCCAGCTCCTCCTTTTTCATTTGGATTTTTCCAAGTGAACCATGACAAAGTGTGTCTTTGTGAGGTGAGTGTCTATGCAACAGTGCATCTGTGTGAGTGAGTGTGCCCCCCTGCCCGTGCCCCTCGTTTACATGAAGTGCTCATTTAAGCCAAGACAGTGGAAAATTGAGAAAAATCTTTGGCATTGATTGCCTCATAATGATCCCACATCAATCTGGGGAGAAAAATCTAGCTGGAAGTGGAAAAAGCTAAAACTCACTTGCAGGGTTTCCCTTGCCAAGGCCAGATGCAGGCAGCTCAAACTCAGAGAAAAGAAGGGAAACCAGTTTTCAATGAAGTCTGTGAGGGCATTTGGGTAAAAGTATAATTAAAACTTTAACATCCTGTTCTATCTAAACAAAAGTTGTATGTATCATTCATATGATATGATATCCAATTGGACATATAAAGTGAGATAAATACAAGAAAATACTGGATTGGCTTTCTTTGTTCAAATATGGGTTAGAATCCCGAGTTTACCCCATGTAACCTAGTATTGCTTAGCCTTTATGAGCCTCGGTTTCCTCACCTAAGAAAGGGATGATAACCCTGATCTCACATGTTTGTGGTGAAGATGAAAGGAGGTGATATTACAAGTGCTTAACACAGGGCTGGCTACACTGTAGATGACAAATTAAACATTGGCCATGGGTCTTATTTCTCTTATAATAAATTAAAATGTAGCTTAGAATGCTTTGGCTTAATAGTCTGAGAGTAGGGACTAAGATTTTTTTTCCCTCTCTGGGAACATTTCTTTCTTCAGTTTGACAAGTGACTGGCCGTCTCTGCCACATACCTGGCATTCTACTTGGCAGTGTAATATTATCTAACACTTGAACAAACTCCGCAAAGGCTTAGTGTTATTCCCATATCGCAGAGGAGTAAGTGCGGAGAGGTTTTTAACTTGCCCAAGGTTTCAGATGGAGCAGGAAAACAAACAAGGATGTGTCAAATCTCCAAACGTGTAGTACTTTTGAAATTAGAGTCTATTTTATTGGTCTAGGTCCGCTTTGAGACAGTTACTTCCCAAATAAAATCTTCTGAGTCCGAGGGTTAGTGGACTTCTTTATTCTCAACAGGGGAAGGAATACAAGAAACTTTGCTGACTATTTGATTACTAGGGTAAATACATGGACATGTAATATCTTACATATTTTCAAGATATCAAAGTTACTTTTCATATCATGGGATAGATTCACTTACTTCCTCTTTACCAAAGATGAGTTCCTCCAGAAACACATCTATTTCAGTGTAATCTTATCAAATACTGTGCAAACTCTGCAAAGACTTGTCATTTCCATCTTGTACATGAGGTCTGCATCTCATAATCACATTCTATCCCCACTTCTTTATACTGCTTTAACATTCCAAAGGTGTATTTCTCCTTGCCTTCACTGTGTTACCTCCTTTCTCTTCATTGGCCCATGGCTACTTTGGTGTTCTTTACCCTGTATAGCACTGGTAACCCTTGGTTGTTGCTGTAGTCTGTTACTCTGTACACATTATCATCTTTCTTATCCTCAAAGTCACTTCTTCCCCTCCCCTTTTTATCATTTTTGCATGAAACCAGAGTTAGCTGAGAGAGAATTCTGTAGAGTACCTGTGTATAGGGGGAAATATCTATATATTTGTGGTTCTGGTTCTAGCTGGGTGACCTTGGTAAGCAACTTAATATCTTAATATCTCAACTGGTGGCTCAGTTTCTTCACCAGTACAAACTAATGATCCACTTGTAACTTTCTGGGATTCTTTCTTTGCTATGGCTCAGAAGGCTGCAGATGTAGCCTTTGTGCTATCATGACAACCCCCTGCCATCAGAGCTATAGCATGTTAGTAAAGGAGAGAGTTGATAGATTACATATTTGTTCTTCTAGCACAGGGACTTGGGCTGGGTCACCCAGCTAGTCAGTAACAGAGTCAGGGCCTGAATGTGGTCCTCTCCATTCTCAATCTGGCATTGTCTGCCCTGCACCTACCTTAGCTGCAGAAGGTAATCTGTTTGGGGAGTGCGGAGAGGGAACTCAAAGGTTTTTGTGTGTGTCTCTCTCTATGTGAACTGTGCAGGAGGAGTTTATGGGTAGTGTGAACTGAGAATAGAAAATTTAAAGGTAGAATTGATGATTTAAATTTTTCAAAAAGAAAAAAAAACCCTTTCTGATTAACTATTGTTTCAGGCCTTGTAAATATCTGCTGGACATCAATAAGAAGGGAGGATGCTAAGAGTGAAACAGAAAACATAACTTCAGCTTGAAAATCCTAAATCTTTCATTTAAAGAACTCATAGTCACAGAATGGGTCATTAAAACAAACGAACTAACTCAACACTAAAAAATGTAATGCAAGCTACCATAGCGGCTTAGGAGATTTTCTATGTTTTCTGGATGGTATTTTTCCTAAATTGAAAAGTATTCCTTATTTTAAAATCCATTCTATAGTTTGTTCCAAGATTAGTTTATTTAGTCCCTTGAGTTACAAGGTTATAAACTTACAACTTTTTTCTTTATGTCAAGATCAATAACTCCTGTCTTGCCCTTGTGAGATAAATCAAATTTAAATCTGTCTATTGTATGCTCAGTAGCCTCTTTTGGTCATAAAAGAGTTCATTCTCCATTAAAAGGACAGTGACATTCTGGATTCTTTGTGAAAGAATCAAATATATCTCTCTTTGTTCAGGAGGTGATTTGTTAGTTGGGAATGTGAAAGGGGAACAGGGAAATGCTGGGTGGTTTCATCATGTGTCATGGAAGTCTAGTGTAATGCATGTGGCCCAGCCTTTTCTCATTTAAGATTTAAACCAATATTTATTTTTGAAAGGAAATTTAACCCACATGTATCTGCCTCAGTAGCCTTGCCGGCTTTTATAGCTAGGAATCAGGAAATTACTTTTGCCAACCTTACAAAAGGCCTAAAGATCAAGTGAATTTTAATCTTGGCAAATGTAGCTTCCACCCTGAAAGGTGGAACACAGGTTCAGGGTAATAACAAAAGAAAGGTAAACATTGTCCTAAGTGTCTTCCAAGATAAGAAGGGCAGAGAAGATTGAGCAAGTTCTAAGAATTACCGATTGTTTCATTTTGTCTCAAAGCCAATGTAATTTGTTCTTTAATTCAGATTCGCACCTGTGTAGATGTTGGTACAATTTGTCCAAGCAATTCCGACTATAAATGCTAAAACCTTAGTGTAAGAATAAAAAAAAAATTACTGTCATAACATCTTTGATTTGGATTATTTGTGCTCTTCACAATAAAGTTATATACACATGCTGTTTTTCCTGAGGAGAAAACAATTTTCCTCAATTGTTTTGATTTGTATTTTTTAGGTAAAGTAAAAGTTTTGGGGAACAGAAGGAAATATATTTGTATCACCCTGAAAAACAAACAAAAATATGCCTTATATTATCTTTTAAGTTCATTAATTCAAGAAAAAATTGTGTCACAGAGCATATGCACTACTTTTTCTCATCTACTATAAGATTTGATGCTTTGAATTGTTTGGATTTTGTGTTTTGCTTTTTCAGCCTATGATTAATCCATGGAAAAGTGTGCTCTTCAGACTGACTGTCCTTGGCCTAAATAAGGGATCCCAGGAGTGATGGGAATATTGAAAACAGACTTAGAGAGATCCAGTGCCACACTGATTATGTAGTGCAGAGAGGCAAAAAATTCAAAGCTTTGCAGAGGTGATTTGTGGCATTCAGTTGAAGCAAGCGTCCTACACCAGATGCAGTTAGGAGCTGAGGTGTATGGTGAGAACTTGAGCGTACAGTAGGTCTTATTTCTGGTTGGAACTTAGCCAGGATCTGAAAGCCAGCGTTCCTCATGTGTTCTCCCAAGTAGACTATTCTCAGGATCGTACCCTCTTTGCAGATTCTAGAAGCATCTAAGCATCGAAGAAAAATTCACATTGTAAGAAGACTTTCTTTGGCTGAAGATTTTTCTCTAAGAAGTCGTTTTTAAAGTAGTTGTCCAGACCAATAACATCAGCCTTACCTGAAAGGTTGTTAAAAATGCGACATTTTGACTGGGCATGGGGGAGCATGCTTGTAATGCTAGCACTCTGGGAGGCTGAGGAAGGTGGATTGCTGAAGCTCAGGAGTTTAAGACAGCCCAAGCAAGAACTAGATCCCATTTCTACTAAAAATAGAAAAACTAACAAGGCATGGTGGTGGGCACCTACAATCCCAGCTACCAGGAGGCTGGGGCAAGAAGATCACTGGAGCCCAGGACTTTGAGGTTGTGGTGAGCTGTAACATCACAGCATGCTATCCAAGGTGTCAGCGTGAGATTCTGTCTCAAAAAAAAAATGCAAAATTTTCAGGTCTCATCCCCCAAATAATCATAAACTCTGGGAATTGGGTTCAGCAGTATACGTCTTAATAAGCCACCCAGGGAATTCCAGTGCATGCTGGAATTTGAGAATTACTTCTTTAAAGTAGTTGACATCTTTAGGTCTTTGGTATAAAACTGTAATGTAACTCACTTGTCAAAGAGAAAGTGAACAACATACTAGTGTATAGTTGCTTGAAAATGTACATTTCTATGAACTTAAGCACCAATTCTACATGGGCCATTAGGTATCAACCATGTTTTAAAGTGATGTATGACATAGTTTTTCCCTGGGAGCCTTAACCTCTGACTCTTTGGTCAGTTTAATCAGTTCAACTAGTAGTTACCATTTATGTGTGATTAGGCTGTGATTAGATACCACCTGCCCTATCATTCCCCAAAATAGTCACATGAGTTTCAGGTGGCCCAGCATGGCAAGGGTATCTGATGATCTTTTTTGAGGATGTTCTGAGGCAATAGGTCAGGTAGTTGTGCTACTGCTCCTGCTGTACCTTCTTGGATTCCTAATGGAAGTTCTTACTCTCTTTAGGTAAGAGAGAGCCCAGATTTTCAAGAACTCAAAGCTCTTGGAATAAAGCTCAGCCCCTTCTCCGCTACCAGATTGTAGAGTAGATTGCTAGAAATGTTTAAATGAACCTGTAATCTTTAATTTCCTTTTCAATAAAATTTCACTGAAAATTTATTTTTCTCTATTTGAGGTAATGGCAAATGGCTTTCAACTTTCTGTTTGGGGGCATATTCTGTGCGTCTGTACTTATATACAAAAGCCACTCATCTAAAGAGGCATAAAACTATTCTCACTACCACACTTGCATCAAGGTCACTCCTAACACCAATGGATACATATTCTTCAGATTGTCACTCCAGGAAGAGGGATTCTTCATGGCTAGTTGTACCTTAGTTCCAAATTCCTGTATAGCTGTGTGGCTGAAATAGAAGGGCAATGCCACCTGTGAGCTCCAGGTGTTGATTTGGTGGTTCTAGCCCAGGTTTTTCTCCTACTCTCAGAACCTACCTTGGCCTCCAGTTCAACTCTTAAGAGGAGAGACGTCGCCTTTAAAAAATGTAATCTGAGCAGCAGTCAGCCACCAAGTGAGACTGATATTAAGTAACCATCTGATAGGAGTATAAACTTCCTGCTGGACCAAATCCCTCCAGTGGCCAGTTTAGGCAGAGTCTACTCAGCGGGCATACTTAGTTGGAGTGGATATACTCAAAGAGAGGTCCAGATCCAAATACTTTATGGATGATTTTCAACCATAACATAAACTTGACAAGAATTGCTTGTCAAGCCTATATACTTTACTTGAGTTATTTAATTTAACCCTTGCACTAACCCAATTAGGTAGGAATTATTAGGACCTCTGCTTTGCAAGATGAGTAAACTGAGGCGTGCAGAGGTTTGGTGACTCACTTGTCAAAGAGAAAGTGAAACAAAAACTGCATTCCAATCTTGGATTGTTCTTTTATAAATCCTGTGCTATTATCTTGAATTTAAACATTAGATACATTGGGTTTTTAAAATGTTCATCATGCCTAATCATCAGAGAAATGAAAATCAAAACCACCATGAGCTATTACCTAACCCCAGCAAGATTAGTTCATATCATAAAATTCCAAAGCTGCAGATGCTGGCATGGATGTGGAGAGAGGGGAGCACTTTTACACTCTTGATGGGATTACAAACTAATATAGCCTCTTTGGAAAGAAGTGTGGAGAATCCTCAAAATATCAAAATAGAACTTCCATTTGATCCTGCAATCCTATTACTAGGTACCTACTCAGAAGAAACAAAAATCATTTTATCATAAGGACATTTGCACTACATTGTTTATTGCAGCTCAATTTACAATCATCAAGATATGGAAATACCTATATGCCCATCAACCCAGGAATGGATTAATAAACTGTGGTATGGTGGTACATAGTGTGGTATGCCATGCAATACTTCATAAAAAAGATGAAGACTTTACATCTTTTGTATTAACCTGGATGGAGTTGAAATGCATTCTTCTTAGTAAAGAATCACAAAAATGAAAAAGCAATTATCCAGTGTACTCAATACTAGTATGAAGCCAGCAGATGATCTGATGCATGCCCATATAGGAGAAAAACTCATTTCAATTCAGGTTGGGGGGAGGGGTAAGAAGGGAGGAGGTTGAGGTGCTCTTACTGAACGGATACAGGGTAGGTGTGTTTGGTACACTTTATGTGTGTGGGCCATAAGATAAAGAGGGACTCTACCTAACAAAATCAAATATTTTGAACTGATTGTTTATACCCTCACATTAACCTGAAATAAAATTAAAAACAAAAGCAAAGCATTTCCCAATTTTAAAAACTGTGTGAATTGAAAAACATATCGTCATTGTGCGGAATGTCCCCTCATGACAGAATGTCTGATATCCCTAGTCTGTCAAATGCAAAAAGCACTCTGGCTAATCACTGGGACAATTCCAAACCCCACACATATTCCAAATTCCACAGGTGGAGTGGCACCAGCTGAGTTGATAGCTCTACTCAGACAGTACTACAAATGCTACCTCTTGTGTTAAGTTGTCTTCAGCTTTTTCAGGCTCACTAACACATCCTTTCCCATTCTCTTAGAATCACAAGGATGTTTCTTAGAAGTTATCTTTTCATTGTTAGTAATTGTTAGTCTATGTCTTTTCCTAAATTAAAACATTGGAATTGTTTTTCTCTCTAGCACACAGCATAGTTCACATATGTGTTTGTTCAAAGCAAGCATGAGAGATTAATACAATATGAACACAGATATCAAATTACTGAATCCGCATGATCCAAAGAAAGGAATGAATTTATTTTCCTTTGTTTTATTGTTTATTTCTTACATAATGCCAACTATTATGCTCCAAAGGCTTTTACAGGATTAGAAGAAACTTAGATTGAGAAACAAATAATTCTTTCAATAAGATCTCTTTTTAAACATGGTACTGGCCTTAAAAAGGTAAGTGAGTAGGTATATTTTATATAAAGACATCATTCTTTTCATTTCCTTTAACTGAAAATTAAGATGTGATGATAAGTTCTGTATCAGTTTTTAACCTAAAACTACCTCACTATTATGCAACAAACAACAAATGAGGAAGATTTCATAAAGAAATTTATATGTATTTGAGAAAACAAAATGTGATTGTTAAGATACTTCCGTGACCAATGGGAAAGAGTCCTGCACAGATATACCCAGAAGGGCAGCTCTGCTTCCTTTGGAGCTGAAGCCTTATCTGTGTTCTTACTTGTTGTTATTCATAAACAAATTCAAACAGGTGGCATTCATAGGTGCTAGGGCTATAGATATGGGACCTTCCTACTGATGAAGTGGGCTCTAAAATTGTGATTAGGCAGACTTGCCTGATTTCCAATCCCTTTCACTGTTTGGAAGACCGAAATGTCTTTTCAGACCCTTCAGCTTTATAGAAACAAAGAGGTACAGTGTAAGTATCCACTAAATCTCAGGTAAGCCACCATGACTTCGCTCTACAAATATGAGAGTTGGACTGTGTGTGTTTATTTTTCTCATAAACCAGTAAGGGCTAATAGAATTAAGATTCCCAGAAAGACCCCGGCTTTGACATATGTTTTGCTATAAATGTGAACAAAAATAGAACACTGGAGAAAGATCACAGTTAAACTTCTATACAGTTCCTTCAGAAGATTTTCTTTTTCTTTATACATGAAGGCATAGAATTCTTATCTGACTTGGGGAAGCTAAAGGCAAAGGCCACCTTGTTTATACTCTTCTGTATCCTTGGAGTGGTAGGAAATTACTACATGTTCTTGAATATAACTGAGAAAGTCTTGTCTGGGCATTTTGGGGACAAGTTTAGTGGACCCTTTGGAACTTATGCATATTTGTACTCAAAGCTAGGATATTCTAATTTTGTAATTGTATTTGGGGCATTTTACTAAGAAGGAATCTTAAAAATAAAAAATAACGAAAAGGAAGGAATCTTTAGATATCTCTTGAGGGGGTAGTTTTAGGGCCAACTGAGAACTTTAACAAACACTTACTATATAATGAAAAGCCAAGCCTCCTCTTCCAAAGAGTTCCAGACTGTCCTTACTCAGGCATTTCATTTCTCTGTGCATGGATTCTTCACCTACAAACATTTGTAAAGCGTTTCAGAAGGTAAATTGAAAAATATATGTATGGCATCTCTCAAACAAGGGGAGGCATTCTTATAATGTCTTTGTCATCGACTTCATTATTAGTAATGAACTTGTGGAAGAAAGAAAAAAATGATCCTATAAAATTAAATAAGACCAAGAATTGTAAATATACAATCACAGGATGAAAACAAGAAAACAAAAGGTACTAAAAATTAATTAAGAGTATAATAGACATTCCAGAACGCTTTCCAGTGATGTGACAGACTAAGCTGGTACAGATTTAACCTCACCAACCTGAGCCAGACTACAGTATACATAATCAGGCTCAAAATAAATAATGGGCAAAACAGGAACCAGAAATTAAAAATGAGCTCAGAGCCAGAGCTCCAGGTGTGCAAGTTGGTGCTGTAACAGGCTAAGATGGTGCCCATGGTCTCTATACACCACAGCACTAGAGACTTGGGGTTTCACTGGGGATTTGGTCCTGGTCAGCAAAATGTGGGGAATTGAAGCTAGGACCCATGTATAAAGCTGGAAACCTAAAAATTTTCACACTTTTAAAAAGATTTCTAGAAAGACCCTTCATTTGGAGAGAGAATTAGGGGGTTGGGTGGTGATGGGGGGAAAAGAATTCTTCCACAAATAATCAAAGCCCAAGCACTGTCCACAAAAGAAGCCCAAGTTCACACTACTTGTATTGTCTGGGAGTTGCAAGCCAAGAAATCAGCATACATTCCTGAACCAGTGAAATCCTTAGGGTTTCAAACAGAATTAAATACACAATGGGGATGTTTACATAATTCTAAGTCACAAAAATTTCATAAAAGAGGTAATCTGAACTGAAGATGAGTCCGAACAGCAACAACAAAACACAATCCACATAAGAAAACACTTTAGTATAAAGGAGAGTGAGTAGACACAAACCAGGAAAATTAGCAACTTTGAAAACTTGAGGAAATGTAATAATGTGAAAAGATTTAGAAATGAAATTCAAGAGAGAAAGATAGAATAGAAATTACAATGCAAGAATAGGACATATAAAAAAATTAGTAATTTTGAAAAGGAACCATATAGAAACTCTGTAAATAGTTTTTGTAATTTAAAAAACATCTTTATGCAAAGCTCTTGTTTTTGTTTATTTTTGACCTTTTTTTATTCGTTTGTATTATCTCCCTTTGTTCAAAAGACCTTGCTCCATTGAGAAAGATCAGTCAAGTATATTTGCATGAGTCTGCTTTTGTCGTTCTGTTAATGTAGATGTCTATTCTTTCTCCAAGATTATGCCCTTTTGATTAGTGTATATTTATAATAAATTTTTGAATTAGGAAAAAGTACCTTTAAAATAATTATATGCAGTAGACAACACAAAGCTAGAGCAAGAATTAAGAGAACTAAAAATAGGCTTGAGAAACATACCAAAATGCATTTAAAGAGATTAAAAGATACAAAAGACACAAAGAATCTATGATAGAAGGGATAGAATCAGGAGCTTTAATGGCAGAAAGGATATTTCTGACATAGTGATTGATAATTTTCCAGAATTGAAGGGCTCAAGGCACTTTGATCTGATGACTTCAATTCTGGAAAATTCTCAATTATATGTATAATTGCATATGAAAAGAGAGAGAGAAAGCACCCAAGCAGGATATGTATAGAGAGAGAATGTCAAGAATGTATACATATTTTAAGAAAAAAAAATTGAAATTATAATAATATATTCTGATAACATTTGTCATCTTTTATTTTGTATCACTTATAACTGTAGAAGTCAAACATTGCAATTTAAGAAATTCCACATTTTTTGACACCTTCTGTGTATATTTATAATAATATATAAAAATAGAGAGACAGAGAGTCACCAAGAACAATAAGCAAATCTTAAACTGAACAGAGTCAGAGTCTAGTTAGTGCAGGCCACTCAAAAGCACCAATAGAAGGCAACAGAAAACAAAATTGGATCCTCAAATGTTTAAAATTTTATGCACAACTAAGTGTTTCTGTGCAAGAGTAAGGCAGAAAGGTGACACCACCTTTTCTTCTTTGTTCTAACATAATCAAAATGTTCACGTCAATTTCCCAAGTAATTTCCTGATGAACAGTCAGAAAACTGCATGATCATACAGTCACTTAGTAGTGCAGAAAACTGCACTCTGATATAGTCACTTACTAGATTTATATGGAATTTATCCTTGCAGGGAGGTTGCAGATATGAGGACATAAGGTCAATAGCTAACTGAGGTACTCAAATACCTCACAAGAAGCACAAGAAATGCCACATCTTGAATAGTTTATGTCCACAAGCCCCATTTGGGGGCAGGGTTGTCAGAAAGACCAACACAGGAGGGGGTCCCCATTCTGATTGGAAGAAATACTGAATATCTAGCAGTGTCTCCATTCTTTCTTCAACATCCTCATGTCCAGGAGCAAAGGATGTACCATGTTTGAGGGCTTTTCCTCCCCGAGCTTTGGAGAAGTATATGTCATATTCTTTATCCAAGGCATCTAGAGTTAGGAGAGCACTTGACCCTAGTGCAGATAGAGGCACTTTCAGTGCTACTCCTGTAGCACACAGTAAATCAGCAGCCAATTGTGCTCATAATTATCCTGAACATTTCCATACACTGTTTTGAAGTTTCCCCTTTGCTAATGTCCTCCAAAGCGGTACAGAATACATCTGACCTATTTTCTGGCTCTCTGAAGAAACTAAATACATCTCACGTAAGGCCTGATCAGCTGCTCCCAGATATAATCATTTTGGTTCAACAATTACTTGTTGATCCTTTATGATGTTCTAGACAACGGAGAGTAAAGGGATAGAGGTCAAAAATTGAAAGACTTTGTCTCTGTCATCCAGAAGTTCACAGTTATTAATAGTCTTGAAATGACATTGTCAGACTATTCATATACTCTGTATGGATATAATTATGTTTGTGACAATTTTTTGTTTTGACCCTATTCTTTTGCTTTCTTTTGTACTTACAGATAAGAGAAAAGAGGCTGCAGACATTTTTTTCATTCCATCTTTGATCCCTTTACTTAAATTTCCTAGGTTTTTAGCCAGACACAGTGGCTCAGGCCTGTAATCCTAGTACTCTAGGAGGGCACAGCAGGTCGATTGTTTGAGATCAGGAGTTCAAGACTAGTCTGAGCAAGAGTGAAACCCTGTCTCTACTAAAAATAGAAAATCTAACTTGGCATTGTGGCAGGTGCCTGTAGTCCCAGCTCCTTAGGAGGCTGAGGCAGGAGATCACTTGAGCCCAGGAGTTTGACGTTGCAGTGAGCTACCATGATGCCATGGCACTCTATCCAAAGAGTGAGAATTTATCTCAAAAAAAAAAAAAAATTCCTATATTTTGTTTCTATTTCTCAGCAAAATATTTATGGAGCACATTCTATGTGCCAGTATTCACATTTAAATGAGAGTCTCATTACATGGCTACATTTCCACTTAGGGAAGGAAATTCCTGATCCAATCCCCACAGATGGCAAGACATGAGTAACTGTTCTTGTTAAATTAGTAAGACTGTGTTTTTTATTGGGCACCGTATTATAGAGGGCAAAGTTAGTCTACTTCCCCCAACTTGGGGGTGGTGGCCCATTTCTCATCTCTGGATTTTTTTTTTATTTTTTACTTTTTACATATACACGTGTTTATTTGGTTTCCACTTCATCTCTGGATTTATAATAATAACTCTAGTTGCACTAGGTAAGGCAAACATTTCTGCTTTGACCAAGTACATTGCACGTATTTTAGATCTAGACCCTCTCTATTGGAAGAGTGGCATTCTCTAGAATCTCTTTCAGACACTGGAAAAGTATGGCACCCACTACCTCCATACTACTTTCCACAGAGGTTGTGCTAGTCTGTAGTCCCACCAACAGTGAATGAGTGTTCCTCTCTTTCTGCACCCCTGTCACCATCTGCTAATTTGACACTTCTTGATGTGAGCTATTCTCACTGGAGTTAGGTGATAGCACCTTGTTTGATTTGCATTTCCCTGATAATTAGAGAGGTTGGGCATTTTTTCACGTTCTTCTTGGTCATTACACTATTTTCAAATGCAAAATTTCAGTTCATGTCTATTGACCACTTTTTAAAGGAGTTGTTTGATTTTTTTCCTTGCTGATTTGCTTGAGTTCTTTGTAGATTCTGAAAATATAGAACACTTCATGAATTTTGTGTGTCAGCCCTGTGCAGGTGCCATGCTCATCTTCTCCAATCTTAGACTCAACAAACTTTTATTAACTATCCATTATGTGCTAAGTGCTAAAAATACAGTGGTAAATGAGATAGGTTTTCTGAAAGATTATAAAAGTTTGGACCCTCCCCTCCAGAAAATTAAAAGTAGTAAAAATGGAACAAAGTCAAGTGATTCTGAGTGTCTGGGGAGCTCTTTAAATTGCACGTTTAAGGAAGAACTCTCTGAGTACTGACATTTAAGCTGCATCTTGAATGAATATGAAGGAAACATATCAGGGAAGCTCTAGAGAAAGACTTACATTGGTAGAAGAAACACTTTATCTAAACTCAATGAGCTTAATGTAGTAGAAGGGTGACCAATAAGCGTTTAGCTGAGTAAAGGCACCCCTGAAGTAATTTGTTGTGTTACTATTCTCTTACCTTTACGTTCCCTTCCTGTATTTATTTCCTGTTATCACCTCCCAAAATGGATTTCTTTCTTTGTTTTGAGAGTCTCAATTTCTACACATATTATAAAACTCCCTTTTATAACTATTTTTTTGTGGAGTATAATTCTTGCACATCAAGTCAGAAAGAGTGATACTTTTCTTTCCTGAAGGATCCTAACTAAAGTGTAATAACACATATTTTTGGAATTCAATACTTATTTTCTTCCATATCACTGAATTCAAAATCATTATATCTGATATTTGAACCCAAAATGTTCTCTGTTTTAGAATACTTTAAAAAGACGTTCTAAAAAGAGCTACACATTTAAAAAGATCTATGGGCTATTTTATGAGACCCACACTCTTCCTGGTACTTTCTATTATACATAACATTTTGGGCTTGCTTTCTTCCTTTTTCCTGTCATTAGCTTTCTCTGAGTTTTATTATAGTTCCGCCAATAGTCATTCTTCTCAACAGCCACTCTGCTACACAATCGCAGCAACTGACCCTTAACACATTCATAATATCTACAGAATAATGGTTCTTTATCTAATTATTTCCCAAAAGAAAACTAATCCTCGGGTGTGGAAGTGGGGTTCCTCAGTTAAATGCATGCCTGGCATAGACAGGTACTTAGTTGTTCCACTACTGAAAATTGTCTGAGTGGAATGCCTCAGCGTTCACGGTGGTCTTAAGGAAAGTAAGAGGCATCTGTCAGGATCTTCCAAGCAGTTCAGCTTTCTAATCAGACCATCTGAATTCCTGAGCGAAAGATAAGAAAAAAACCCTGCCTGCCGACAGGGCACTCACTCATCAGTAATAAAGCAGATGTTTAAACAAGGTACACTTAGTCATGTCTGTCAGTCTGTCATTTAGTGAAGAGGTGGGGGAGCAGTGGAGAGAGAAGGGGAGAAGGAACAGACGAGGGGGGGAAGCAAATAGTCCTGCCAGACTCCAGTGTGTCAACTGATTTGCAGACACGGGGGCAAAAGCTTAAAATAACAATGTGCCGCCTAAGACATTGTTCTACTCTGAGACAGTAGCTGCGATTTATTTATTTTGAAAGATGTCCAGAGAAAAAGACCGAGTCAGTGCTACTTAACCTGATGGAGAGAGAAGATATTTTACGCTTTTTCTTTCATATGCATGACTTTGGCGGGCACTGAGGCCATTTGGCCTGGGTATGTAAGTTTTTTGTGGTGAATAACCAGTGAATAATTTTCCTAAGGAGCTATTTTTATTTCCTTATTTGTCTGTGGTGTAGTGAAAATAATCCATTTGGTGTTTGACACTGGGAAAAAAAATCACTCGGTCTTTCAGAGGTTTGATTTTCTCATTTGTGAAATCGGTGGCAATTATAAATACTTTGCTATAAGAAATGAAAATTAGGCAGGTAAAATGCACGACAAAGATAGCCATCCTGAGTTTTGTTATGCGTTCCTCTTGGTAGTGGAGGATAGTGTGGGTGCACCGGACTCTTAATAGGCGTATTTGGAATCCTGGAGCTCTATCAATATCTCTGGGATAAGAGATTGTAACTACAGAACCACTGACCACTGGAGTGTCTATTAAGTATACTTGCCTTTAGGGATATCTAAGCAACATGCTGGGCAATATGAGAGTTTTGTGGGAATTTATGAAAATAATCTGTGACATTATGCATAAAAATAGTTCGAGTGCTGATGAAATAGGGCTGACTCATAGAATTAGTCTTAAAGAAGCAAAAAAAGGTCTTCTTGAGGGAACTAACTGGGCATTGTGGTGGGTGCCCGTAGTCATAGTTACTTGGGAGGCTGAGGCAAGAGAATCGCTTACGCCCAAGAGTTAGAGGTTGCTGTGAGCTGTGATGCCATGGCACTCTACTGAGGGTGACATAGTGAGAGACTGTCTCAAAAAAAAAAAAAAAAAAAAAGAATTCAGTTGCCATGTGTAAAGGACTTGCAATTTTTTTGTTGCCCAAAGAGGCAGTAATATAAGACATATATTAAATTATCTTATTTAACTGTCACAGACACACTTGATGAAGTAACTTCTATTTTATCCTTATTTTGAAGATGAGGAAGTTGATAATAGAATAGATGAGGCAACTTAACAAATGTCCCATCATAAATGGTGGAGTCTGAAATCAAACTCGGTTAGCTCTTTACCCACAAGTGACTATAAAACCTTGAACTACATAAATAGCTAAGAAACATAGCTATTACATTGACGACTAATATCAGTAATGCCAATGGATAAAGTAATAGCTATAAGATGGCAATAAAATTAAGAAAAGTGTCTAGCCATATGATGTTCAAAGCAAAAAGCCATTAAGGACTCTGTGCCTTTCTATGTTTACAGCCCTCTTACCTCCCAACTGTAACTACCATATTTATTGTTTTTAATTCTATTCCTAGATTTCAATATGATTTTGTTAATTTTAATCTGGTCTAATGTTGTTTTTGTAAAGCACACTTTGACAAGTTTACAGGTAGCTGTAATAACTTTGGCAGGTCATTCTAACTTTTCTTTTTGGTCTTGGGAGGCATGTACTCTGAAGTCTGTGGAGTCACTGATATCACAAAGTAAGAGACATACACTCAATGAAACACAAAGGTAATAAAGTGTCACATTGCTCCATTAGAGAAAAATGGAGAAACTGTTATCCTTTGTGATTGGTACAGGGATATGGACATCTTTCATAAACAAATACTAATGTATTTTTTATGGAACCAAAATATTGATTCAGAAGAGTATTTTAAAGCATTATTAAGTATGTAAAAAAACAAAATATCTGCAGCCTCCAAGCAATAAAGAATAGTTGAATATTTTATTGAATATCTTTAATATCAATGACATCTGCTTAATACATTACACTCACAAGTTCATTCATGTACTCAGTCAACATTTAATGAGCACATGTTAAATGGTAAGACCTTTTCAAGAATGTCTCCAACTTCTTTTTCTTTTCTTTTCTTTTTTTTTTTAACTAAAGCCAATGAACACATTTTCATCTTTAATTTACTGACTTCTTTAAATTTTGACACTGAATATGTGCTCTTTTTTGCAAACATTTTTTTCTTGGTGAACATTTGTTTTCTTCATTTTTTTTATTACCTTTTGGCTACTCTTTCTATTGTCTAGTGTCTGAAAACTAGGGTTTGAAATATTTCTGTCTCCTATTAAAATTGTGTCAGGAGGGAGGGTAAATATAGTCCCTGTCACTCCATTAAGGTGGGTAGCACCTCAGTATTTGCTTATGTGGAAAAGTTTTCATTTCTCCTTCATATATGAAACTTAGTTTCACAGGATGCAAAATTCTAGTCCGACAGTTGTTCTGCTTACAAACACAAAGATGGGGCCCCTTAATCCCTTCTCATTTGTAAAGTCTCTACTGAGAGGTAGTCTGTGGTTAGCCTGATGGTCTTCCTTTGTAAGATACTTGGTGTTTTTACCTCATGTCTTGAAGGAGTTCCTTCTCTAGGAGGACTTTGGCCATTCTGTTGACTCTCTGTCTTGGTGAATCACCCCAAATGTTCATGGAGCCTCTTGTATCTGGACATCTAAATATGTAGCAAGACTGTAGCTTAACTTTTCCTCAATTATTCCCTCAAATACATTTTCCATATGATATTGTGCTTTTTCTTCTTCACCCTCAGGGATGCCTGTGATTTTCGTATTTGGCCATTTTACATAATCTCTCATTTCTTGTACACTTTGTTCCTATTGATTCTTTGGTCATTATTTTTGACTGACCAGGTTACTTCAACAGAGTTGTTGTCAAGCTCTGAAATTCTTTCTTCCACCTGGTGTCTTCTATTCTTAAAGCTTTCGGCTGTATTTTGTATTTACTTAAATGAAATTTTCAATTCCATAAGTTCTATTTGGATTTGTTAAAATACGTGTGTCTTTTTAGTAATATTTTTATTTTATTTCATTAATTATTTTTCTGGTTTTCCATTTTCTCTTGGATTTAATTGAGCTTCCTTCTAATCCACATTTGTAATTCTTTATCTGTTATTTCAGTATTTTCATTTTAGTTGGGATTCATTGCCAGACAGCTGATGTGCTCCTTTGGTGTGTTCTTTCATTCTATTTTTTCATACTTCTAGATTTTTTACACTTATTCATTCTAATCTGGAGCAGCAATTGCCTTTGATTTTTGATTTTCTGATTTCCTTTTGTTTAGAACCCCCCTGCCTCCCCCCCACTAATCTTAAAGGTGTTTCTATAGCATAAATTGAGAAAGGACCTTTGGCTGTACTTTTGGGTACCTTGGTGTGGGTCTAGATTCTGGATGAGTACCTGGGTTATAGACACCCTAGAGTTTTTTACATTTTTTTTTCAATTGCTAGTTATTTTAAACTGTAGTGTTGGCATAGTATGTGTGGGCAGATTCCCTTTCTCTTCTTGATCTTGCAGGTCTTTGTAATCCTTACTCTTTCCCCAGCCTTGTGGTCTTTTTGAAACAGTGTCAACTATGTTGCCATCCCAAGGTTAATCTCTGGAAAGGGGTGCCTGTGGGTAAGAATTAGGAATTCTCTGTATAAGTGCTTGAATCAGTAAATGCTGTAATGGACTATACAAGTCTTCTCTGCCATTAGGTAGCACTTGCTGAAAAGAGCCAAATGCAGTGTTATTTTTGCCCACCTGTTGTTTTTCCACAAAGGACAGCACAAGAGCTGTCTTGGCAGGGGTGGAGGATCCACTCTCAAGCTGCTGGTGAAAACCACCAGGGAGGGGCTATAGTGACCCCACCAGGCTAGAAAGTCTGCTCATGGGGGAAGGGCAATCTGAGACTTACCATACGGTTATTGGGAGTAGGTTTCATTCTTCTCTGTTTTCCACTGTCCCCAAGTCTCTGTTTGGTTTCTGACTGCAAGCAGAAGCCAAATCAGCTGAGCTCACTGGCAGTGGTGCCATGGGTTGAAAGCTTTCCCATCCAAGATTCCACCTCAAACTGAAAACATGGCTTTGCTGTGGGGAGAGTGCTCCTCTCACACCACACTGCACTTTCCTTTCAGTTCTGCCTACATGGGGTCCCTTTCATCCCAAGATTAATTCACAAATCTCTCGTGTCCCTGAGGAACACAACTGAGTCCTGCGGGTATGGGATCCAGCCTGCTAGACTTTCTCCTGGTACCCTAAGTTCAATTCCTGACCATGCCAGGGAAAAGGTCCTAAGCTACATGTGAAGTCCTTAAGCAAGTTTAGCTTCCCTTCACTTCAGGTATTCCCTCGTCTGCTGGATCAGTCATGTGAACTGCAGTGAGGAGGATTTGTGGGCAAGGAACTCACAGTATAGGCGCTCCTTCGTGCACTGCAGGTTTTTACAAGGAAATGTATGAACTCCACTCTCTGTGGGAGCCTCAATGTCATGGTCATGGTGACAAGTGGGAAGCAGCTGTTCCTGAGAGTCTTGGGTCAATCGTGTCTTTGAGCACCCATGCCATACAGCAGCAGTGGGAGGGGGAGAAGAGGGAAAGGAAGGAATTTGAATGGAGGAGAAGACACACTCTGGTCATCTCTATTCCTGCCCCCAGAAGGCAGCCTCCCCAGAATGTCTGTTCTGGGATTGCATAGACCCCATGGGTCTCACTGGCCAATGGGTTTGCAAAACATCTGTCTTCCTTTGCTTGAGACCCTCCTGCTAAGCAAAAAGGAGAGGTCCCAAGATGGTACTTCCACATTGTACCCTGCAAGATGGACCCAGCAGGGGAGGGACAGGAATGCTGAAAGCTTGTACTTCGGGTGTTCTCTTTGGTTCCCTTCTCCTGTGATTATCAAAGTTCAAGCTGGTGCTGAATAATCTTTGTTAAGGGTGGTTGGTTTTTCACCATATTGTGGTTGGAAATTCAAGTTGGGGGCTGTGTGAGACCATGTACACTGAGATTGGTGGGAATTGGTCTGCTTGAGTCTCTTCATCTTCCCATAGAGATGACAGTGGCAGCTAGATGAGGCTGTCTAGTCACTGGTTGTATATGTCTGAGATGTGGGTATTTTCTTGGAGCAGTTCCAAGTAATAGCAGCTCAAGGCTGGGGAGTCCCTGGTAGAGTATTGAATTTTAGGGAAGTTCTGTGGGACCAGTGGCAGTAGTGGAGACCCATGGGTAAGGTTTTGGTGTCCTAGTACTATGTTTAAATCTCAGGGGCAGTGTCATAGGCCTGGTGGAAGCTCTGGCACCACAGAGGTGGGATCCCAGGGCCCAGGCACTGTGAGAGCCTAAGGGCCAGAACTGGGGACCATAATGTTAGGACCATACAAGTAGAGGGCTGTTCCACTGACACAAGTAATTTATGTGCCTAGTCCCATAGGCAGGATTCAGTTCTGGTGACCCACGTTGGGCCAGGGCTACCTAGATCCTGCAGAGGCTGTTGCCCAAACCATCCTAGGTGATGCCTGTGGTGCCTGAGACACCTCCTGTGTTCAAATGCTATGCCGATAAGAGAGATGCTTAGCTCCCAGCTATAGGGAACAGTAGTAAGGTGGGGATCAATTCTAGCAGCCCTGGGACTAAGGAGATGGGCCAAGGCTGCTGGACAGCCTGGGCTTTTCCCCACCTATGTCCTTCTGAGGAGTCATCGAAGGCTTCCCAGGTGGTGCCTGTGGCTCCTGAAGCACCTTCTTTGTTCAGATCCTGTGCTGGTTGGGTGGAGGTGCTTGGCTTTCAACTACAGAGCATGTCAGTGGGGGAATGTCCACTCTGCCTGCTTCCTCTTTAGCCTGTTGGGAATAGTGTAAAGGCTATTGCTGCAAATCTAAATCTTATACAGCCTTGACACCCTGCCCCTGAGAACTGAGGATGGGTCAGCCACAGAACCCAGGATCAGCAGCCACCTTATCTTTGCTATGGCTGCTCTCTGATACAATGTCACTAACCTACCTTCTGATCTTGTTGAGCATATCACTCTGCCTCTGTCTCCTCTACTTTGAGTGTCTCTAGACACTTCTATGATGACTCATAATTCTCTCCCTGACATGGTACATCCACTGGTGAACCTCTACACACAGCCTTTGATCTTTTCCTTGAGAGTAGTGAGTGCCAGCTGCTTCTGGTACAGCATCTTGATAGTTATTATTATAGATACTCCCAGTTATATTAGTGTTATCATGGTAAATCTTTCTTCATCTCTTTATTTTAAATTGATAGGTGCTTTCATACATTTAAAATGAGTTTCTTGTAGGCAACGTGGAGTTGAGTCACATTTTTTGATCTTATCTTTTGATCCCCTCCTAATGTGTTTGGAACATTAACATTTAAAGTAATTATTACCATAATTGGATTAATAGCCACCATATTGCTAATGCTATTCATTGTCTTGGTTCTTGGTTCTTCTTTTTATCTTTCAATCTTTTTACCTTTTGTGGTTTGTATGAACATTTTATATGATTCTGTTTTCTCTCCTTAGCATCTTAACTCTATTTTTTTTTTTCCGTTACTTAACCAGTTGTCATAGAGTATCCAATATCTGTTTACAACTAATCCAAATCTATTTTCAAGCAACACTATATCACTTCATTTGTAGTGCAAGTACCTTATGATAGCAAAATGTTTCTAATTACTCCCTCCTGCCCTTGGCATCATTGAGCCATAACTTTCAAATACATAGCAGCTATTACAACTTTGAACAAGTTATTTCTTGTTGGATTAAATAAGAAAAAATTAGAAATAGATCAAGAAAAATAAAAAGTTTTTATTTTATCTTCACTTATATGTTCTCTAATATTCTTCCTTTATGCAGATCTGAGCTTCTGATGTATATCATTTTCTTGAATAACTTCCCTTGGGATTTTCTTTAAGGTAGATTTATTGGCAACAAATTTCTTTAATATTTGTTTGCCAAAGTTTTTATTTCTCCATTTTTAAGGTTTAGTTTCGCAAGATACAGAATTCTAGGTTGATGTTTTATTCTCTCAACATTAAATACTTTAGTCTGCTCTCTTTCTTGCTTATGACAGCTTTTGAGAAGTGAGATATGATTTTTATCTTTGCTTCTCTATAGGTAAGGTATTATTTTACTTTGACATATTTTATGATTTTTTTCTTTAATATTATGCAGTGTTAAAATGACGTAACTAGGTATAGTTTACTTTCTTGATTGTTTTGGGGAACATTTTCTCTTCTTGGTATTCTTTGAATTTTCTGGATCTGTAGTTTGTTGTCTAGTATTAATTTGGGAAAATTCTCAGACATTATTGCTTCAAATATTTCTTCTGTTTCTTTTCTCCTTCTTTTTCTTCTGGTATTCCAATTGCATGTATGTTGCACCTTCTGTAGTTATCTCATACTTACTAGATGTTGTGGATTTTCTGTTCTACTTGTAAAATTTTGTTTTACCTTTTTCTCTTTGCTTTTTAGTTTTGGAAGTTTAAATTGACATAACCTCAACCTCAAAGATTCTTTTTTCAGTCATGTTCAGCCTACTAACAAGTCCACCAAAGGCATTCTTTATTTTCATTACTTTGTGTTTGATGTCTAGCATTTCTTTTTTATTCTTTCTTAGAATTTTCATCTTTCTGCTGACATTATCCATCAATTTTTGCATGTTGCCTTTTCTTTTCCATTAGAGCCCTCGGCATATTAACCAGAGTTGTTTTAAATTTCTAGTCTCATAATTCCAACATTCTTGCCATATCTATATTTGGTTCTGGTGCTGGTTATGTTTCTTCTAACCGTGTTTTCTTTGCCCTGTAGTATGCTTTGTGATTTTTTTTTTTTTAACAGTAAGACATGACATTCTGGGTACAAAGAATGTCAATACATAAGCTTTATTAACGTGGTAGTGAGTAGTGGGGAAAGAGGAAGTGTTCTGTGGTCCTTCAATTAGGTCTTAGTCTTTTGGTGAGCCTGTGTGCCTGGGCTGTGAATTTCACTGTGCTTCTCATCCCTCCTCCCCTTACCTCTTAGGTAATGGCTAGAGGGGCTGGAGTTGCATATTTCTTTTCCTCCAGGTTGTTTAGGCATTGATAAAACTCCAGCAGGTTAGGTGCTGGTAAAATATATAGTTTCTCTTTAGGGTGGACTTTGTTAATAAGAACAGAATGCTCTATTGCGTTTCAAATAGGTATTCCCCTACTCCTCTGGCAAAAGCAACAGAGGATTATTCTCAACTATTCCTTGTGTGAACATGGTAGAGCTCTCAGAGGTAAAACACACAAAAGTGTGGTGCCCTTCTGAGAGGATTTAACTCTCAGACTTGTGCACATTGAGCTTTCAGCAACTCATAAACTAGGGTTCATGTTTTTCTGTCTCCCCTTTGATTTGCAAGAAAGTTTCTACTCCAGAGCTATTTCTCTTTTAAGTCCAATTCTCTCTATCTGCCTGACTGTCTCTAATTTGGGGAGCAGCAGTGTGCTCTGTGATTTTGCTTCACTAATGGATCTAAGAAGGTATGAATTTTTTAGTTTGTTCAGCTTTTTAACTTGTTTGGATAGAGTAATGACTTCTAAGCTGCTTACATGTCAGACTGGAAACTAGAAGTTTCTCAAAGTACTTTTTATTTATTCACATGTGTTACTTTTCTGTGATGCTGAAGTTTATAGTTTTGCCAAACTTTTAGCATCTTAGGGAATATAGCAAAAAATTCTCCATGTTTTGAAAAGTTGTACGGAAAGAACAGAATAAATAACTAGCACTATTGACATAATAAAACCAACTCCTATTTTCTGAATGTTCAAACACATCAGTCATTTCTTTAGGTATTTTGATATATACTATCTTTACTTCCCATGTACACTATCTATTTTTACATCAGAAGAAAATAGGTTGAGATGCTTAGTTTATGCTATTGGTGGATGATATTTGGGTTTGAAGTTGGTCTTTTTGACTTAACGTTACTCCACTTGATAATCATGCTTTACATCTGAATATTTTCTTCTCCATTTGCTAAAACAGCCACAGTTGCCACTGATCTTTCAAAGGAAAAGGGGATTTTCTTCAGAAGCTTAAGTTTACAGAGAGATACACATAGAGTAGATTCTTTGTTATAATTCTTACCTTTTAACATTGTTATTAGAATGAAGAATTACATGGGTACTAAAACTAGTAGTGAAATTTAGAGGTTATTTCTCTAAAAATATGATATCAATGGCCTGTGCATCAGGGGGGACAACTATTATATTATTCTATATTTATTGACCCCCCGAATCAAGTGATTTTTAATCACTGAAGAATTAATTACTGCATTTTGTTTTTTAATGAGTACTGATCTCTGTTCTGTAAATGTCCTCTACATTTTCAGAGATTGTAGGCTAAAGAAGTTTTATTCTGAGGTTCATAAGAACTCAGAAGCAAAGTGGGCAAGAAAATGTGATCTTCAGCCTTTTAGAAATCATATACCATTTTTAACTAAAACAAGATAATATAAATAATTATATTCATAGATGTAGGAATATTTTAATGGATACATCATTAAAAGGCAGATATATAAGACTAGGTTGATATTTTGACAGCCAGATTTCATTTTAACTGGTCCAGACCAAAATAAAAGTCATTTCAAAAGTAATGGAGTATAAAATTAGGGTTAAAATTTGAAATCACTCTAAGTACAAAATGGCTATTAGTTTTTTTTGTTTTTGTTTTTGTTTTTTTTTTTTGGTGTTACTGTTATTCTAATATAATTTTATTAGGATTGAATTTCATTGTTATACAGCAAAAGATTCAGGTAAATATCATAATTCTGCCATCATAACATACATCACTCTTTATTGAAATTTCTGTGAATTCTGAACGAGCTATTCAAGAAACTTTGTTTATGGAAAATTCTCTTGATATTTGGGACCAAATGGTGAAGAGCCAAGAAACTTGAAATAGGAATACCTTTCTAGTCCCTTTGGCTTTGAACTAGAAAGATGTATACCTTCTATCACTCATATTTGCTAATACTTGGACCTCTGCTAGTGGCTCTCCTTTCATAGTAACCTTTAACAAATAGGCAGGTCCAATACAAAGAAAATGCGCTTCAACATGAGGCAAATCTGGACTCCTATAACTTTATTCATCTGTTTTGCCACTTCAAAATAGCAGGTGTGGTAACTAGCTCATAGGAATATTGGGATTAAATGAGATCCTGTAACTAAATACTTCCCAGCATGGTTTTTGGTGTGTATGGTAGATGTTTGATGTTTATTTTTTAAACAAATAAATGATAAATTTATACAAAAAGTAACACAGCCATCTTTCTTTTAGCAAGGAGAAGATACAGAGTGAAGATTTAAATGGCAATGTTAATCACAAAACAAAATGGAATTTTGAGAAAGGCAAAGATGAACATATTGACTAAAAAAAAATTAAAAAATGCCTGAAACACTCATTGTCAAGTTCATACGATAGGAAGCTTACGATTTCAATCTGGAATACCAGAATTCTTTGAGAAACAACTAGCCAGAGAGGGCAGAGATTCTGCTTTTATCTCCGGATTTTGGTGCGATTTTTGACACACTGATGCTCCACAAACCTTTGAATGGACTCTTGGAATTAAAAAAAATAACAAAAACCCTGCATTGCCATAAAGATAGCTATTATATATATTTTTTGGTTTTGAAAAAAGTTTATAAATGATTTCGACAGATAATTATGAGTTCAATCCTGACAATAAGACTATTAAAGCAAAGTTTATCAAATAGAGTAATGTGACAGCTATCCTATTTCACATATTTAAATGTGAATTACAAAAATCTTCAGACTCCGGAAGTCACAAGAATGTGCTACTGAACTCTCCTTTGAGAGTAACTTGCTGCACCACAAGAGTCATACTGATTTACACTAGCCCTAGGCGTCTCAGAAAATGACTAGAATCACGCCATTTCTGCTCAAGGAAGAAGTCTTCTAGGCAATCTTCGAGGATCCCTGCTAGCCTGGTGAGACTTTCTTTCTCAGAGCTACACTATAGTCAAAGGCTCTTTCTGTCCAATAATCCCTCCCTTTTCCTGCAGGTGTCAGACCTGCATCTGGTAGAAGGTCTGATGTTTTTCTATCTACTGTTGTTCCCACTTTCCTTTATGCTTCACAGACTTTCCCCCAAAGAATGTCTTGCCCTTCTAACTCTGTCTTGATGTCTGTTTCTCAGGGGATCTGAATTAACCACAGATAGAATGCTAAACAAATATGTTTCTATAGAGTTAATTATTGCAAAGTGAAATTATTTTTCTATTTTTAAAAATTTTCCATGTATACCCTTTTGTATCAATAGAGTCTTCATAATTAGTAAATTTAAGGTGTTTATTCTAAGATCACACACTTGAAACATTCTGTAGTTAAATGAATGGCTTTTTCATTGTCCTCTAAAATGACCCCAGATGTCCATGAGAACTGTCATATCTTGATTTTTTCTGGGCCTTTTTCATTTATTCCACTAATTCACATTGAGTGGTTATCTGCTAGGTTATCAAAGCACTGAGAAGGCATTGGGAGACAAAACAGTCCTGTTTCCCATTCTTATTGGAGAAGGAGGATATTAAATGATCATAACCACACAAAGGAATATTCCAGGCTTATAAATAAAAAAAAGGAAAAAGATTGAGTAAACAAGATTGAGAAATAGAGAAGTAGGAGGAAAACTACAGGAAATTATGATGTCATGGAAATCAAGGGAAAATTCCGAGTACTCTGAACTCAGTTGTGTTGAATGCTCATCTGAGAATATCTCAGGCCGTTATTCAGTATTCAACACAAGCAAAAAGAAGACTTCGATCTGATGGCATAGGAGTTATTGGTGACCTTACCAAATATATGTTGGTGGACAAAGGGATTAGAGACTTATAATAGGAGTGGGGAGAAATTATAAGATGAAGTTGAGACAGAGTATGAAAGCAACTCTTTCTGAGATTTGGCTGTAAAGGAGAGAAGTAAGAAGGGATGATATATCACGGTTGAAGGAAGACTTTGCAAGATTTGAGGTAACATGTTGGTGGCTAATGGCAAGGAGTCAATCAAAAGCAAGAGACTAAAGAGACTGTAAAAAGAGGGGCTACCTGTCTCCTTTTTTCCACCAGAATCTACCCTCTTGAATTTCACCCCAAATCAAATTTCAAATGTCCATAGCTCTAATGAGAACCAAAAAAATATCAAAACTATTGACATAAAGACCTGGCTCTCCATCTGTCCCATGTGTGAAGTCTGATAAAATTTTCATTTTGTTGAAGAGATGAAGAGGCATTTGACAAGGCAGAAACTGCCCATAGATAAAATGAAATAAATATAATATTGGCCATATTTTAAAAAATACACAAGCTTGAAATAATTCAGAAATAATTAGTATTAACGTTTATACGCCTCAATGTATTACTTTTAATTCTATAGATAAAGAAAACATTAAAAGAGAATCTTTGAGTAGCTTGGAATTTGAGACTATAGCATGTCTCTCTACTGATTCTAAAATTTCGAATGGCTATAGCCATTATCGATAGTAGTGTGGATGTTGCTTTTAGAATTGAGGCTTTGTGCTTTTGGAATTCATTATTGATGCCCGAAAACTTGAGTAAACTCTGAGGAGTTCAACATTTGTAGTGTGGTGACTACTAACTAGGAGAAACACACTTGTTTTGTCTCCTTAGTCATTAAACTTTTCACAACTCAATGAGAATTTTGAAGATGATATAAAAAGACCATGAATTTAAGAATATAAATTATTTTAATTGAGCCAAAATGGTCGTGTTGCCTTTGTTGTGATGCTTATTTTCTCAATTTGATTTAGACCATTATTTTTGTTAAAATACAAATGTAAATGTTATTAATTGTAATCTAGCAACAGAGAAAACTAACTAACACTAAGAACACGTTGAACTCTGATATACCATGATGCTGTGTTGAATTGAACCATGACAAGTTTCAGATACTTCCTCTCAGTTTTGCATATGTGATTTATCAGTCAGGAAGTTTTGCACTGATAGAATCTTACAAATTTAAACCAGGAAGGGGCTTTAGGAATCCTTTATTTTATGGCTCTCGATCTCAAAGTAGACTTAAAATTCTATGTAAAATTTTGTGTATATGTGCCTATCTTCGGATTCTCATGGCTTTCATTAGAATCTTAAAGTTATTGGTGTTTAAAAAGCATCTAAAAGTACATTTTACAGAATAGAAATCAGTGCCCCAAGAATCAAGGCTTTTCTCCAAATCATACAAAACTTTAGTTGAATGATCAATGTTATTATGACATAAATTTTACTCTTAGGCCCATAAAATCAAACCAGACATATTAAGACTTTCTTTACTACTCAAGTCATCTATCAGGTCCAATTTGCCAGCAGTGTGCTCTACTGGGCTATTTAGGTACTTTGGCAAAGCTTTAATGTTTTTTATGAGAAAAAAATTAAAATGTTAGAGAGGATAGACATCTTTGCCTTTACTGGGAAAAATAAACAAAGGCTATTAAAAAGAGGCTGATCAAGTTAGATACTGAGATGAGCCATTCACATTTTTTTGCACTTATCCCAAACTAACGCTATCAGTTTAAACCTGAGAAGAAATGGAATGCGTCCGCTATTTTTCTGTTTTTTTTTATTTTTTTAATTCAAAGTGGAGTGAATAGGCATCCTGACAGAGTCCAGCTGGTATTCCCTTTGACTTAATGAGTTTCTTAACACATCCCATTGTAACTCAGTATTGGAGAAACATATGGCACATGTAATTTTTAATCATGAATTATTTGAATTTTTATTGTGTATTTTTCCAGCTATGATTTCATAGTTTCTTTAATCATATTATATATACACATAATTTATAGACAAATATATGTGCCAATTGTGCTCTTGTCATGCACATATGTATGAAATAACTTCATCCTTCTTTGATACTATCAATAACTTCATGTTCTAGAAGCAAATAACTAAAAAAAAAAAAAAAAAAAACCAATATAATACACTCTAATTTTAGCATAATTGTAAATATTTAAGACCTTTTGGTAAAGTACCATAAAAAATGACCCATCAAAAAGTTTAAGGTCAGTAATTTTACCTGTTAGGTAAGATGTCATGAAGTGATTGCATAAATGTTCTAAAAAGTTAAACATGGGTTTTCTTATAAAGATAAGATATATCTTAAGATGCCACTAAAAGATGTTGTAAGAGGGAAATGCAATCAATTAGAGATTCAGAAAAAAATGGAAAGGATAAACATCAATAAGTAGATAGGCTTCTTTCTTTTTCTTTTGGTAATGATTTTTCTGAACCCCATTTAATAATGAATTTCAAGTTATATGTCTTCACATAACCTTACTACACTATTATAAGTGACTAATTATGGTAAAGCTTAACATGAGAATTAAACCATTCCCTGGGGCCTGAAACATTGGACCTGAAAGAATCTAATGTTAACTGCATTATGGCACTGGGTTTTGATGTGCAGCTATTATTTTCCAAGCTTTGACTTTGAAGACATTGATCAAAAACTACCACCTTCTACCATGCACAATAACCCTGTCAGAGGCCTGAAAACACCTCATAACAACCACCTTATGCTCACAAAGAAATGAATTTCAAAACCAAAAGATGTGAATGGCAAGGAGCCAGGGAGGAACTGATTTACCAAACTTACCTCTTATTTAGAATCCGTGTTGTGAATTGAGGCAATTTTTTACTCACACAGATTTTTAATTGGGATACTTCTAATAAAAGCTTCAGAAGACAGACTCTGCCATGGCAAAAGATAGAAGACAAAAGGACAGATATGTGTAACATCTTTCAAAGTCAGCTTCATCATATTTTATAACAAAAATGAGCAAAAAATTATTGTTTTAGTTCCTGAAGAAACAGGGATTTGAAGATACATGAATAATTAATTTACATATCTTGTTTGTCTTTAATCAATAAAATATAGTAGGATGCAGCACATTAAAATACATTATTTTCCTTTAAAGTAATGAATTCAGTTTCCAAAATGGACATTTAAGAACTTCTCTTTTGCAAATTTTTATTTTCTAAAAGCCTTTAACTATGTTTCTGATGCTAAATGGCAGGATCTCACAATAGTTGCAATAGTTACCTTGAGAGGGAAAAAGTATCTTTGACCCCATATTAGATTTGAAAGGAGTGAAATGTACCTAATCTGGCTTTCTTTATTCTTGAGAGTAAAAGGAAAACATGTTTCAAATTGCTAGTGACATAAATACCTGCAAAAATATTGATTTGTCCTTTACTATTATTTACACGGAGTGTGGAGAGGAAAGAGAAAAATGGAATAAAAACTCGATCATTATGGTTTACTAAGAAGATATGCACACAGAGTTTTGGATTTCTCTTCTTTTTCCTTTTTTTAAAAACTTCATACATTGTTATAAAAATGGGACTGTTGTTAAGAGAAAGAAGGGTTGCATTTTTAAGGTTGCTAATGAGTTAGCCAGCAAATACCTTTTCTGAGTAACTCTATCATAAACCGCACTGCCTGACTTGTTTCTCTGTGAGTCTCTTTTTTCAGTGGGAGCTAGCCTGACTTCTGAGGAACATGGGTCCTAATGTTGGACTACCCCAAAAACTTACTCTCTGTGAAATTCTGTTTTCTCATTTGTGAAATCAAGACCATATAATTTCTTTCAATAAGGTGATTGTCAGGATAGAATGATATAATGTATCTAAAGCCCCAAACACACAATTCATGGTCCATAATAAGCAGATTTTGTAATTTAGCTATAATAATTAGAAAGAGGAATGAATATATATGTGTGTGTATAGATAGATAGATAGATAGATAGATAGATAGATAGATAGATAGATGATACATAGATAGATAGATAGATAGATTTTTTTTTAAGGTGGTAACATTTTATGAGAGAAGTTTATTGATTAGTGGCTATTATTTTTTCTTTTTAATTAATTTACCCAGGATGCCATTTTTAATTAAACTTCTTAATAAAATACTTCACTGTTTAATATGTGCTATTCATTCTGTTACAACCTTTAACAGCTAAATAAAGGCCTTTCACACAGGTTCTGAATGAAACTGTGTTGTGGCCTGTTTGTTTAAGGATCGAATTCTGCGGAAATGTTTTTGCATATGTTAATTTATGAAGGTGGGTTCTATTCAGTGTAAGACAAATCACAAATCTTATCTCAATGCCTATGCATGAATTTACTTTAAATATCTCACAAGTTAAAAAACAAAATAAGCGTTTCATAAGGCCTGAGTCCTATTTACACGGTAGATATAGATCCATTGGAGTAGATTAAAAAGAACATAACTTTTGAATATAGGTATATGCAATTAACTACAATGGCCCCAAGGTTTCTTGTTCTAGCCTTGAAGTCAGTAACAGTCCTTTATAAAAGAGGTGTTTAAATCAGCAAGTTCACAATGGTCTGTGTAATTTGCTCAAAGAAAGATCAGGATATGTTTCAATGATTGGCGCTTTTGCCATGCTTTACTTCTATTCTTCAATTCTCTTTACTTTAGAAAATCACAAAACTGTGATTATCCTTCTACAGAGTTTATTTTCTAAAACTGTTTTCTTTATGGAATTTTGGGTTACTGCTGTTATTTCAGAAGGCAGTACCAATTTCCTAGTAAGGAAACCACTGCCATTTAAGAGAAGAAGAAAGAATACATGGGGTAACGATGAAATGAACTGCATGTTAGAATGAAAATTCATTCAACTCTTTCAGGAAAAAAGTAAATAACATAAATTAAAGCTTTAAAATATTTATAACCTTTAGCACAGCTTATGTGTTTGCATGAATTTATTCTAAAGAGATAATTTGAAATACACAAAGTGTTTCATGCATGTCTATTTATCTCCTTTTATTTAAAACAGGGAGAAAATAAAACAATATAAATGTCAAAGCAAGAAGAATGAGAAGAATTACCTAATTATGATATGACTAAATAATGGAAAATTAGATAGCTATTAAAGCTGATGCTTGAAAAAAACTGTTAAAAATGGGAAACACGTTGTAAAAGTTAAATGTATTATATATGATGTTAGCACAATACTTTTATATGCAGAAGAACTGCAGAAGTAAATACACCAAAAGGTTAATCAATCATATTCCTAAGCAACTATATGTGCTTAGATCTAAACATTTTGAAAAAATACTGGAAAATAATCATTGGCCTGAAAAGGGTAACTATAAATTTTGTAAGACTCTTGCTTTAAGCAAAAGATTATAAAATATCTTATTTAACATTAAATAAAACAAAATATATGACAAACCATATTTTAAAGGAAATCACATTCCAGCTCACATAAAATCAAAGAAGGAAAGGTAGTAAAAGATGAAGTAGTAGTACACTGGAAATTACTTCCCATACATTTTCAGAACATAAAGTAATATGATATTAGTGCCTATTCATCCAATTTACAAGTCCTATGATATCCATTCTTATTTTCAAAGATATATTGAGCATTTACTATATACTGTATATTTAGAAATGGAAACATAAAGAAATGGTATGTGTACTTTCCGTATATTTGTTAGTTACTTGTGATTCTAGTACCGTCTTCAATTTTTGTGCAAAGAACTTGTAAAGCAACAAAATAAGACACATTCTGCTCTCTCTCTCTGTTTTTTTTTCATAATTTAAATCCCCTATTAAGAGAAAAATATCTATGGTCTTCAACTAGCTCCTAGCCATCCCAGAGCGGAGCATCAGAGGTGATGTCCTCCAAGGAAGTGCTGTGTTCTATGAGGCACAATGCTGTGTTAGTTACAGCTTTGCTGTAATGAATTCTGTCTTCTCAGCCTCATGATCTCCTAGTTACTGGTTCTTGAGGCACGACATTTTTTGACCTATTTTATATACCATCAAACGTGTTCCTCCTTCCTATGACAACACCCCAGGAGAGGATATGTCCCAGAGGAGGCCTACTTCTTCTTGGACCTACATACTTAGCCATCTGATGAGCCATAGTCCAAGGGCTAAATTTTATTTTATCAAGCAGACTATGGTCTTCCAATCCTGACATTGCTATTGCATTTTGAAAACATCCAGGAAAAAAGAAGTGTAGTCCAAAATTCTTCCAAAACTGATAAACCGTGACCTTCAGCATACCCATTCTGGCCCTGGGAAGTCTGGCATTAAATGGATATAAGGTAAGCACTCACATATTGTGAAGCCCAGCAGTGAACTGTACCCATTTATGTTTGATAGAATAGGCAATAGAGACTCATGCTCTCTAAAACCTCAGTCCTCTTGCTAAAACCTTCCACCAAACTAAGCTCATGCAGGTTATCTGGGAATATTCTACCATCTTTCTTCCCCAGTCTTCTGTCAATTGCCTTCTGAGCTCAATTTCCTCGAAAATTTTGATTTCATACTCAGTTATATCATCGATAGGACTTCTTTCTATCTTGGCACATTTTCATCTTCCCAAGGTTGTGTATAACTCGCTTTAAAATATTCCCTAAATCTAAGTAGTATTTGGCAAGTGATCTGGGAGTTGAAAAACAATGAAGTGAAGACATAGCAGAAGAACGTTTCTTTGCATTTAACTGCAGATTATGGAAATAGAACTAACCTTAGAAGTAACCTTAGAAGTCTTGGCAAATTATCATGAAAACTTTATAGGAAAACTATATGCAGAGAGAGAAAATAGAAGTCATGGTGTTTTGTCTTAAATGAGGCCCTTACTGGGGAAGGAATGAACCCTCGATAAGAACAAATATGGTTGAGACATTTTCTCCCAGGAGTCCTGGGTATTTCTAGTTGCACTTGAAGTTCATGGTAGCTATAATGACAGATTCTCTGACTGAGTCTGTAAAGTAGTACTGAGGTTCTTTAGAGCATCAGAACATTGATGAAAAATAACTCCAGACTAGAAAAATGAAATGAACCACAGCTTTGGAGCTTTCCTTGAAGACAACTTAATGTTTTCATTGGCCAATGGAGAAGTAAAGCTGAAAATAAATGACTTGGCTAAGATCTAATAGCTAGTGAGCATCAGAGGCATTCCTACGCATCTGGTGCTCAAATAACTCATTTCATTTAATGTTGTTTCCTTATAACTTTGGTGAGAAAAAAAGAGTAGGTTCTTAGCCGTGGTTAATTTCTGTGTAAAGTTTGCACATTTTCCCCACATGTCTGTGTGGTTTTTCTCTGGGTACTACAGTTTCCTTCTAAGTCCCAAAGATAGGACATCAGGTGAACTGACATGTCTACATGGTCCCAGTGTGAGTGAGTGTGGGTGTGTGCGCAAGAGGGCCCCTTGAAATGGATTGGTGTCCTGTCTGGAATTGGTTTCCACCTGATGCCTTGAGGTGCTAGGGCCTATCTGGCCACCTGAGACCCTGAAGTAGAATAATTAGCTAAATAATTATCTTGTCTTCATTAATCTTTATTAAATATATGTATTGCTCACATTTAAATTTTTAACATTAGAAGTTTTGGGGGGTTATTTGAAAGTTTTGTGATAATTTTTATGACCAGAAATACACTATAGGCACTTAACTATTGTTTATATCAGTTTCATTATACACTGTTTGGCTTAAACTCCAAGAACCTATTGAAGATGGTGAGAACTTACTGTACTTATGAGTGTAGATTCACACTTCCACTCCTCTGTGCTGAATGGTTGGTGTGGTGGACCAAAAATCATGGCAGTTGATTCCAAGAATCTGGATGGACAAAAGGTTGGAGTAGAAATGAATGATAATTTTTTTTTAAAGGCAGTGCATAGATGTTTTTGTGCTTGTAAAGAAATGTATTTATTAGCCTCCTTTCTTTCCTTATGGTACACCTCTGCATTTCCCATTTATCAAATGAGAGTCTTTTTTCCTTTATTTAGAACAAATTTGAAAATGATGCATTTGTGATACTTGCACACAGACTAATTAAAAATGTGCTTCCTCCTCAATGCTTCTCTATTTGATGAAACAGTTGCTATCGCTAAATTGCCACGGTTAACATCTTCTCAGTGACTTATAAAAATAGTCATGGTATTCAATTGTTAGATGGGGTAAAAAGAGAAAAAAAAGGTGTACTTCCTTTGAGAAAAAGAGAGTACAAATAGGACTATTATTAGAATAGATGAGATTCAGGCTTTCCATTGTGGTTGGGAAAAAATACAGGTGTTAAAAATCATTGTTTCAGCTTTAAGTGCTGAGATTAAAATTATTTTTGCTCAATATGTCTTCATGTTATTCTATGCCTTTCTTCTTCCAGAGACAACAAAGTGTTTAATTATTTTTATAGTACTTTTGTCAAAGTATAATTAATACACAATACACTACATATGTTTATTATACTCAAATTGATAAACTTTGGCATATGTATACCCAAGTAAAATTATTACCACAATCAACTGACGTGTTCATCATCTGCAAATATTTGATGGACTTTCTGTCACTATCAATTTCATGGATTTTACAGAAATTAAACCATGAGCTATATGTTCCTTTTTGTCTTGCTTCTTTATCACAGAACAATTAATTTTAGGAGCATTCATGTTGTTGCATGTATCAACAATACTTTTTATTGCTAAATGATATCCCATTATATACTGGTAGCTACACCATGGTCTGTTAGTCCATTCATCTGTTGATAAACATGGGCATTTTTGCAGTTTGCAGCTATGCAAATAAAACGACTGTGAAATTTCATGTATTTGTATGGAACCTTGCTTTATTTCTCTTGAGTAAATACTCAGAAGCAAAATAGCTGTATCATATGTTAGGTGTATGTTTCGCTTTTTCAAGAAAGTATCAATCTGTTTTCCAAGACGATTGTACTATGTAGTATTTTACATTTCTACCTGTAGTGTATAGGAGTCGCAGCTGCTCCTCATCCTCTCAATACTTGGTATGGTTAATCTCTTTAATTTTAGCTATTGTAACATGTGCATAGTGGTATTACATGGTAGGTTTAATTTGCGTTTACCCGGTGACCAATGATGCATAGAATCTTTTTATGGGTTTATTTACATCCATATATCTTCCCTGGTGATACGTTTATTCAATTTTGCCCATTAAAAGGGTTGTTTTTCTTATTGAGTCTTAAATGTTCTTCATACATTCTCTGTATGAGTTCTTTATGAGATATATGTGTTGCAGCTATTTTCTTCTAGTCTATTTTATGACTTTTCATTCACTTAACAGTGTCTTTTGCAGGAGAGAAGTATTTAATTTTGATGAAGTGCAATTTATCAATTTTTTGCTTTTATGAATTATATTTTTTGGTGTTATTTCTAAGAAATATTTGCATAGCCTAAGGTTACAAAAGTGCCCTCCTATGTTTTGTAGTTTTGTGGTTTACATTTAGGTCTAGGATCCATTTTAAGTCCATTTTTCCTTGTGGTATGAGGTATGGATCAAAGTTTTTGTTTTGTTTTACATATGGATATACAATTGCCTTAGAAAAAATTTTTGGAAAAAAATTATCCTTTCTCCACTGAATTGTCTTTGCACCTTTGTCTAAAATTAGTTATGTATCTATGTGTGAGTATATTTCTAAACTCTCAGTTTGATCATATTAGTTGATTTTTCTATCTTTACAGCAACACTACACTGTTTTAATTACTATAACTTTGTAGTAATTCTTTGAATAATTTTTTTCAGGGATGTTTTGGCTATTGGAGGTCCTTTCTTTCTATTTACATATGAATGCTAGAATTAGTTTGATGTGTTCTACAAAACAAATTGTTGAAATTTTCATCAGGATTGCATTGATCTATAGATCAATTTAGTTAGAATTATCATGTTAACAATGCTGAGTTTTCTGTCTCATAGATGTACTATCTCTCTCTATTTATTTAGATATTTAATTATGTCAGCAATTTATTTATTTATTTATTAGTTTTCAGGCTTCATACAATTTGTCAGATGCATCCCTAAGTGTTTTATACTTTGAATGCTACTGTTTCATAAATTCAATTCCTGATTGCATGATTTCATTTTAGTTTATAGAAATATACTTGAATTTGTATATTGATCTTGTATCTTACAACTCTGAAAAAAATTACTTCTTAGTTCTAGCATATCTCCGCCTGTCCCGCTGATTCCATATGATTTTATACATAGATGATCATGTCACTTGCAGATAAATAGAGTTTTATGACATGCTTTCCAATGTAAGTATCTTTACCTGATTTTTCTTGTCTTATTGCACAGGTTAGCATTTCTAGTAAAATGTTGAATTGATATTGTGAGAGTGGATATTCTCGTTTTGGAGGGGTGTCCAGTCTTTTTTTCTTTTCTGTCCCACGTTGGAAAAATAAGAGTTATCTTGGGCCACACGTTAAATACAATAACACTAACAAAAGCAGGTTAGCAAAAAACCCCCCCAAAGCCCCCCAAAAGTCCATGTTTGCTTTTCATGATATCTGACACCACAAATAAGCAAAAAAAGTTCTCACAAAATTCCCACAGGCTGCATGTTGGGACACCCCTATATATTGCTTCTGACCTTAAAAGCTTTTAGTCATTCACCCTTAAGCATGCTGTTTGCTGTTTACACACACACACACACACACACACTCACAGATTGAGGAAGTTTTTTCTATTCTTAGTTTTCTGGAAGTTTTTAGTTTTTAATCAGAAATAAATAAGGAATATTTGACTGTATTTTTCTTAAATTGTGATATCATAGTCTTATTTTGGTATCAGGGTAATACTGGTTTTATAGAAAGAATTAGGAAATATATCATCATTTTTCAATTTTCTGGAAGAGATTATGTACAGTTGGTACTATTTCTCCCTTAAACATCTGATAAAATTTATTATTTCAGCCATCTGATTCCTGAGTTTTCTTAACATCTTTTTTTTTCTTTTGAGACAGTCTCATCTGGTTTCCCAGGCTAGAGTGTGGTGGCCTCAACCTAATACATAGCAATCTCAAACTACTGGGCTCAAGCAACCCTCCTTCTTCAATCTCCCAAGTAGTTGGAACTACAGAGAACCACCATGAGACCCCAGCTAATTTTCTTTCTATTGTTAGTATAGACAGGGTTTCAATTTGCTTAGGCTGGTCTTGAACTCCTGACCTCAAGCAATCCTCCCTCCTAAGCCTCCTGGAGTGTTAGCATTACAGGTGTAAGCTACCCAGTGGCATATTCTAAACTATTAAGCTAATTTCTTTGATAAACACAGGACTTTAGGAATTGACCTATTTTATCTGAGTTGCTGAATTTAACAGCATAACATTGTCTATATATTATTTTTATTTTTTGTATACTCTATAGTTGCTTTTACCACTTTCATTCCCCATAGCAGTAACATGACAACCTCTCTCTCTTTTTTTTCTTAACCAGTTTAACTGGAGATCAATTTTATTGATCTTCACAAAGAAGGAACTTTTGTTTAAATTTAATTTTTAATTATTTTCCTGTATTCTATTTCATTTCTTTTTGATCAGGTCTTAAAATTTTCCTTTTTATTCTACTTCGTGGTTTAATTTAATGCTATTTCTAGTTACTCAAGTTGGAAACTGAGGGTGTTAATTTCAGATTTATTGTTATTAACATAGGTGTTTAGTGATATAAATGAGTCCCCAAATACATCTTTATCAGCATCCACAAATTTCTATGTGTTATATTTATATGGAAAATATGTTTTTCCTTTTTATTTCTTATTTGAAAAATAAGTTATTTAAAATGTGTTAATTTCCATATGTTTGGGGGGTTTCCTCATATTTTACTTTTTAAATTTTAGACCAATTTACAATATTTAATTTCTAATATTTTTGTTATTGATTTCTGATTTTATTTCAGAAAAAATTTACTTTAATTATTTTAATTTGATACCATTGTAATAAAAAATGACTTTTTTATTACTTAGATCCTTTTATTTAGCCTGTTTTTATGGTCCATAGCCCCCAGAATATGTGGTTGATTGGTAAATATTCCATATGCTTTGGAAAAAGATAAACATTCTATAGTTGTTGGGGTAAATGGTCTGTAAATTTCTTTGGGTCAACTCAGGTGACGACATGGTTCCAACTTTTCATGCCTGTATTGGCTTTCTGTCTATACTATCGAAAAATTGAGTGATGCTGAAATCTGACTAACAATTGCAGTTCTAGCTATTTACAGCTTTTGCTCCTTGCATTTTGAAGCACTGTTATTAATTGCCTAAGTGTTTAGAATTATATTCTGTCATCTTAATGAATTGATATCTAATTATTATGAAGCAATTATTATCCCTTGTAATAATCTTTGCTTTGACATCTATTTTGTCTTGTAGTACTACACAGCTACTCCAGTGTCAGAGTAGATAAAATGATTTTTTCATTTCATTTTAGCATATCCATTGCTCTGTTTATTTGAACCCATCTCTTGATTTCCAGGGCAATAATCTTTCCTCTTCAAGGCAATGCCACTATTTACATCAACAACACAAAATTAAAATTGGGATCCTCACTATTTATGAAATAAATACTTACATTGTTATGCCAATCTAATTTTAATTTATCAAAACTTTTGGATACTTATTTTACCTTCTATATTAAGGTAGGAAAGTTTTTCTAAAATAAAATAAAATTGTAATTTAGCATTTGAAAAAGGAGTACTAAATATTTATTTCACAAACATTTTTATAACTAAAACTAATAACCATTTTATTTAAATACATTTACTTAAAATTATTTTCACTCTCTTGGGTGGAAACCAATTGCCATAATTGTGCGACCACTTGAAAAATCAATGAAAACAGAAAAATACTGTTAGATTCTAAGTTAAACACCTTACTTGCTGAGGCTCTTTGTTGTTGTTGGAAAGCATAATTAACAAATCTTAGAAAAAGTTTTAAAATATAATTGCACCAAACAAATATTCTCTTTAAGTATCCAGAGGATCTTTGAACAGAATGGAAGAGGGAATTGCTTTTCTACTAGGTAATTCATTTTTAATGATCATTTATTACTTAAAACTCATCTCTTGTATGGCGGATATAAGTTCCACAGTCAGAGAATCACTAGATTTTAGGCAAGAGTGGCTTGAACAAAGAAAGAAATGTGAAAAACTTTGTGTTAAAAATCCACAGAGGTTAGAAATTCCTAAAGTGGTAGTTCTAAACCTTGGTTGCATGTACTCACCACTTAAGAGAGTTTTAGACTTAGACCAAACGAATTATCATAGGATATAGTGTGTAGATTGGAATATCTACAGCTTTAAAAGTTCTCTAGGTTGTTCCAATACTTGGGAAGGGTAGAAAACTTCTACAATAGAATATCTGTATGGGAATATGACGGTGGTGGTGATGGCATAGATGGCCAGGCAGGAGAAAGAGCAGATAGTTTAGCAACATCTGCTCTGAACGTGAATTGGTGGAATAGGAAAAATATTATTATTAGTAGTTTTGGTCTAGAATATGAATTGCCTGTGAAGGCCGTTAGGCATTACTTTGAAGAGCTAATGGCTCTTCCCACCATTAAAAATACAGACCCATGAATTTTCTGCCTCAGATGCCCTTTTGGTTTAAAAGCCTTATATCTTTTCTTACAATGAAAGTCAATGAATACATATTTCTACTACTCATTATAATAGCATATTTAAAGAGTGATATAAATGACTTTCCCAATAGTTTACAATAGACATGTGAAGTACTTTTGAAAAGGCTTTAACACAATTGCTGCCTATAAATAGTTCCAGAGAAGAGATTCATAAAGACTTCATTAAGCAGCAACATTTCAAACCATGATAAACACAATCCAAATTGCATGTACAAACAGAATGCACGAGAGAGAAAAATATGATTGTGAATCAATCTTTCAAATTATTTATCCATCTTTTTGACACATTCCTAAAACCCATTTAAAATAAGACATCTTTTTGATAGGTAACAAATTTGTAGTCTGCCATGCTTTGGTTATGAAGACCTCACGTGGTGAAACAGAAGGACAGGGAGACCACAAAATGCAAATCTTCACGTTTGCTTAGAAGCGTGGAACTGAGGGAAAGCAGAACTTCAAATCTTGCTTAATTTAAGAGCGGCAGTAAGAGAGACTGGGAAGACTATTTTATAGCAATACAATCGAGGAACTCAAGGGGAAGCAAGTGGGAGAAAACGGTGTCTTTGAGGGAAGAGACGTTTGCAGCGCATCAGGACGTTTCTGGAGTTTCCCACTCCTCACGCCCCCCTCACTCTCCGCCCCTGCCCCCTGGGCTTCAGCCTTTGGCCAGCATACCGGGTGGGCGGAGTAGCTCCTCCTGCCGCGCCCTCTCGGCTGGGAGGACGCGTAGACACCGGAGCCTTAACGTAGCGCCCCGGGCCTCTTAGCGGGCTCACTGGACAGCTGCGCCTCTTAGTGTCTCCCGCTCCCGGACACGGTCGTCCTAACTCTGGGCAGGCAGGCTGTCCCGCTTCTGTCCGCGTGTGAGGAGGAGGCACGGCGGGAACACCGCCAGCCCTTCGCGGCCCCTGCTCCCTCTCGGCATCCCAGCTGGGTTTAGCCGCCGACCGCGCACTTGGCAACTGCTGCCCCTCGCCAGAAACTCATCGGGAATGGAGTGTGGCGGCAGAGACAGCGGCGGGAGCGGCCGACCGCACCTGGCCCCGGGGCTGCTGGCTGCGGCCCCTCCGTCCCCGTCCCCGGCGTTGCCGGTGCCTTCGGGGATGTCCATTCCTCCAGCTCTCCTGCGGCCGCCCAGCCTCTTTCTAAGAGCAGCGGCCGTCGCAGCCGCAGCGGCCGCCACCTCCGGCGGCGGAGGATGCCCGCCGGCTCCCGGGCTGGAGAGGGGCGTGGGGTCGCTGGGCTGCGGCTACCCGCGGACCCCCAAGTGCGCCCGCTGTCGCAACCACGGCGTGGTGTCTGCGCTCAAGGGCCACAAGCGCTTCTGCCGCTGGCGGGACTGCGCGTGTGCCAAGTGCACTCTGATCGCCGAGCGCCAGCGAGTCATGGCCGCGCAGGTGGCGCTGCGCAGGCAGCAGGCTCAGGAGGAGAGCGAAGCGCGGGGGCTGCAGAGGCTCCTGTGTCCTGGGCTCCCCGGGCCCGGGCGTCCGGGATCCGGAGGCTGCGGGAGAACGGAAAATGCCCAGGCGGCGGGCGGCTCTGCTGCCGCGGTGGCAGCGCTGGGACCCTGTGCCTTGCGGCAAGCTTGCGGTCTGGTGACCCCCGCTTTCGAGATTTTCCAGCAAGATTATCCTGAGGCAAAACAAGGTGAGTTGGTCCTTCATTTGCTCTTTGCACAAGCAAATGGTTGTTCCAAAGCGAAATTCTTTGAAATAAGCAGCGGTGCAGTGAAGGCAGGTAGGTAGGAAAAGTTTTATTTCGCTCTCTCTCTCTTTCTATCTATCTACTTATTTATTTATTTATATTTGTAATCTTAAAAGAAGCACTAAAGTCGTTCTGGGAGACTGTTATGTGACATGGGTGTTGATGAGGGTGTTAGAGACCCTTCCCCTTCCCTTTGGAAGGACTCCCTGTTTGCTTCCTTGGGGGACAGGATACGATCATGTAAAAGTAAAGCAGGGTGAACACAAATGAGCAACTCGCCAGAGGAATGGAGTCATTTGTGCACAAGTTGATTTGACTTTCTCAGTGTGCATAGAATTTCAAGATAGCATTGAGCGAAAAGCTGAGTGACAGGTGCTGTGTGTTTTGAGCTCCGTACTCCTTTAAGCTCTAAAACTAGAGTTAATCTGATCTTGACTAGGAAACTCACTGACAGTTGATGTTGCAGTTCTGTACCTTTGGGGCAAATCTACCTCGCCAGCTAAGTTGGGAAGAGAATGAAATCTATCGAAGTGTATTTTTTCCTCTTCCTTTTCTTTTACATCTCTTTGTAAAAATTATTTTGTAATACCATTGATAAGAATTTCAAAGTTCAATACTGGAGATTTTCTATCCAGGGAGTTTTAATTTTACTCCTTTTGATTGACTGTAAATCAACTGGCTGTATAAAAACTACCCCAAATTAATTTTTCCTGCCAATGTAAATTCTACTGTATTTTAGTGAATTCCATAGCTTTCCTTCCACAGGGTCTTCTAGCAGTGGACATGTCTTTGCAATATTTTCGTATAACTCCAATACAGGTTGCATTAAATGAAATTATATACAATGATACATTAAATTAGGAATTTCACAGTATGAATTGTGAAAATTGTAGGTCTTAACATTACAGGATATACTATTAGAAAAAAAATACTATCTCTGTATCAAAATAAAGCACACCTGTGTATCATTTTGTGCTTGCCTATGCCAATTTTTTTCATGCGTTTTAGTTTATTTCATAGACAAAACAGACTTAAACATTACTC
Source organism: Perodicticus potto (assembly GCA_963574655.1). Classification (NCBI taxonomy): domain Eukaryota; kingdom Metazoa; phylum Chordata; class Mammalia; order Primates; family Lorisidae; genus Perodicticus; species Perodicticus potto. Next base: position 106,110 of record CAUYRH010017997.1, read on the forward strand.
ATGAAAGATCAAGGAATGCTGAAGAGTGAAGTTTTAAGTAAAACCGCTGTGAAAGGGAAGTAAAAGTTTTGAATTCCTTAAACTACACCAATAGTGAAATTTGGCTGACAGCTTCCTGCAAAACAGTGATGTATGTGGTACTTTCGGTACTAAAGTGTTCTGGTTTATAGAACTGATTATTTTGTTTTATTCTTTGCCTCAGACTACTCTGTATAAAAAGCAAACCAATTTTTGAAAGTCTACTTCAATGGCTTTCTAAATTAACTGCTTCCTTTTACACAATAGCTATGTGTAAGATAGCCTGTTTACGTATTCATTAGGAAAAGACTAGCAGTGATTTAAAAGTGAATATAATTTCCCTACACAAAAGAACATTATATTAAAAACGACAGACTATATGCATCCAAAAACTATAATACATGGCATAATATACAGTGATAAATAGAATAGAAGAAATAAAATCAGTTATAGGATTTAAGAGCACAGAGGATCTAAATGGTATGTCACGATATTTTAAAGACACCTTATTTTCTAAACAGTCATTTGTTCATTACGAATATTTTACTATACATGCAATATAACAAGAAATTGCTGTACTCATAAATTGTCATAGAGATGAGATTTTGATATATCACAAGTTCAAAGAATCTGTGATACTTAGTGAATCATATTTTTAAGTAAAAAGTAACAGAGGACCGTGCCAATCTGTCTCCACTTGGCACACTTCCTTAGAGAAGTTTCATTGTGTTATTTAAAATTGAAAATACCTTGTAATTTTGCAGTAGCAATGACCTTTTTCTCATCATATACTTTATAGAGTGGCATTGTGACCCTCAAAGGGCCAAATAGTACACAGTTCCTTTAACTTTACAATAAACTGTGGATGTCTTTAGAAGTTAGGACTGCTTCTTAAAGAAAAGTGGAGAGAACATGATACTATTGCAAATCATTGTAAAAATCACTACTTTAGGAAGTATTTGTTTTTCTTCAGCAAGTATTTGTACAAAAAAAATTGGACAGAAATACCAAGAATACCCCCTCATCACAATTTACCCTTAATTCTAGATATATAAAATATAAGGTAAGAGGAAATACATAAACCAAAATAGGAATTATTTAACAAATACGTGCATTGTTATTTTCCTGGTGTTAGTCTGGCAAAGGGGTATTAAAATATTTTTGTTTTATTAATATGCTCAACATGTTGGGATAATAAAACTAGATCTTTGTGTAAATTTTTTTTTTAATTTCCCATAATATTGGAGGGTGTGTGATTGAACCAAATGTCTAATATGTTGTTTTTAATATACTCTTAGGATCCATGCAGATTGTAATAGTATAGTTTATAACTTTATTTTAGAAATAGTATTGTTTAAAATCTTTCCTTGATATTTCTTAGGGACTGTAAAAGAAAGTACATCCTTCATGAAGTCTTAGGAAAAAATACCAAGTCTATATCATTTCTTACATAAAATGAAATATGCAAGTTCTGGTATGATTTGAGATTGATACATCAGTAGTCATTACTGGTTTAAATTTGACATGAAATGAGGTTTTTTTACATTATTCAAGTAACTTAATTAGAACTTCAAATATGAACATGAAAAACCAATTGTTGCACTTTAGCATTAGTGATTAAGCAGACTATTCATTTTCAAACTAATGTTATTCTTTTCTTAGATTTATTATTTAAACCTAACCATTTTATTTAGTTCTTTTTGCAGATTGTCATTGTGAAAAAACTCACTTAGATAACAGAAACTTGGGTTACGTTTAATAAGATCCCAAACTGCCAAGATAGGACAGTGTGCCGTACTGATGCTTCTTATATTCACACTTTTGGGTAGCCACAGACTTCTTCTAATTCTTAATTACAACTACACTTATACATTGTATACCTTTGTGATTCTGAAGTGACATAAGAAATAGCATTGTCCTACTATTGAGTTATTCATTTAAATGTCTTAGAGTGCATAAATATTACTAATATAGAGGAAAGTATTATTTTATCTAGCATTATTTTTGAGTGAATAGTACTAGGTTCTGCAAAATTTTTTCTGTATTTGATTCTTTTGTTTCTCTCTTTCTTCTTCTTTTTTTCCTCTTCTCCAGGACAAAAAGAGAGGAAATGTGAGTCATGCCAGAGTGGACAAGAAGAACCAATCTCCAAATCCCATCAACTCTCCCTGGGATCATTGTCTAGGTCTAATGGTGTCATTGGGAAACAAAGCATCAAGTCATGTGTTTCAGAATGCTCAAACAAGCAGGATAGCATCTTATCTCCTTACCCTGGGGAGCAATCAGGAGGTGAAGAGAGTCCCAGGTCCTTGTCATCCTCTGATCTGGAATCAGGAAATGAAAGCGAGTGTGCCAAAGACTTTCCTGCTATCAGAGCCAGCCTTCCCACAGTGTCCTCAAGACCAAGAGATCCTCTTGATATCCTTACTAAGATTTTTCCAAGTTACAGGCGTAGCCGGCTAGAAGGCATTCTGCAGATCTGCAAAGGGGATGTGGTCCAAGCCATTGAACAAGTTTTAAATGGGAAAGAACACAAGCCAGACATCAAGGACCTAGCAAGCTCAGGAGAACTGGAAAATACAGCTTTTCAGAGAGCTTCAAGTTTTAGTCTAGCTGGAATTAGTTTTGGGACTCTAGGTAACAAATCAGCTTTCTCTCCTCTTCAGACCACTTCTGCTGCTTATGGAGGTGATTCAAGTCTCTACAGTTTAAATCCTAGACTAGGTATCAGTCCATTACGGCTGGCATACTCTTCAGGAAGAGGGCTATCAGGTTTTATGTCACCATACCTAACACCTGGGTTGGTACCCGCCTTGCCTTTTCGGCCAGCTTTGGATTATGCTTTTTCAGGGATGATTAGGGATTCTTCCTACCTTCCCAGTAAAGATACAGTAACTGGTGGTAAATTGTATTCTAGACTGAATCAGGACCATCTGTAAGGTATCTGGTTACTTTCCTTTTCTGGAGTATTTCTAGAAGCATGCAATACACACACATCTATTAAAGTACTTCAATATATATGTAAGTGGATTACCAGGCCTTGAAAATGCTATTTTTTAAAAAAGCAATGTAATAGACTTTTCTTTAGCAGTTATTAAGTGAAAGAAGCATTTGAACATTATTTGTGCCTTGAATATAGATATGCCAGGAAATATTTTTACTTGAATGCTTTTTCTCTCTAAATTATCATTTTTTAAATTCTTATTTTAGAACTATACTTGTTTTTATTTTATTGAAAACTGGAGTTTATTGTTAAAAAATATATTTCTGAGTGTAAAGCAATCAAGCATAATATAAAATAAACCAAAAGGAAGAAATGAATAATTGATGTATTTGTAAATAATTACTACATAGTCTTTTAAAACTTTTTCTTCTTCTTTCTAGTGTCTTTTCTAGACTTTTCTTTTTCTTCTTCTTTCTTTCTTCTTTCTAGTGAACAAGCTAGTGTCTCTTGTTCACAGTATAGAAGAAATTTATTCAAATTATTTTTAAAATATTTTAATTGAAGATAAGTGATTAGTAATAAAACTTTCAAGAGCTTTCAATTTTTTATTGTTTTTGAATGTTTTATTTTGTATTCTTACCCACCATTGGTGAAAACAAATGTCATTAAGTACCATTTCTCTTTAAAGATAATGTAGATTACACAATGACCTGTGAAGTAAATTTTATGAAATGAAACTCCGCCATCTTCTGGTCACTATCACTAATTGCATCTCAGTTCTGCAGTCGTCATGAATTAGAACTGCCTTGTTACCTTGAAGTATAAGCTAACCATTGAAATAATCATTTTGGATCATGCTACATTAAAATGCTCATATTGCAAAGTGCATATCTACTGTGGATTAAAGTTTTAATTTTTAAATGTGCTTTCTTTCACCTGGGAAAATATCCCTTTCCATACATGTTTGGCACAGGAATATGGCAGCCATTCTCAAAGGTAAAAGTAATTGTATTCAGAAAACTAAAACAGCTCCTCACATAAATATTGACTGAACCTAGATAGATAATGCTGAATACATTGAGGAGCAAGATAAGATTTCCAAAGGGGAAAAAATGCCATTAAATTTTAGAGACATTCTTGAGATTTTAAAAATACTTGTTCTCCATCTGGAGCATTTGAAAGTTATTTATTTCAGTCAGTGGGAAGTCCCTGAGGAAACTACTCACAAACACTTTTATCAAATTTTCTTTATATGCCATCATTTTTTGAAGGACAGTTGCTTCATTGTTATTGTTAGGAATAAATGGAAACCCAGCTGTGGTAAAAGACAGTTGATGAATTAGAGGTGGTTTAAACAATTTGAATGTTTCTTATTTCTTTAATTATTATTATTTTTAGAAAGATTTCTTCAATTGTATGTATGTACGTGTGTGTATATATGCACGTGTGCAAGTATCTCTGTAGATATATGCTAAAGCCCCGTTCATTCTATTATCATGAAAGTTCTTCTATAAAGCAAATAAAAATATATTTCCAAAGCATATTTTACCATAAAATATATCAAATTTCTGCAAAGAATCTGATGTTGATTTAGGATGTAAACATGTTTAATAGACAATGCATTAATTTTAGTGGCATGAATGTGAGAAAACAGGTCATATAAAATCGTAATGAACTCAACATTCATTTATTATAAAAAAATTTTTAGATTCTAAGCCTAAATAGTACAATTCCTGGCAGTAGTTGATATTTAATTAATACATAGTAAGAAACCATTTTATATAATGGATCTCTTAGAGACTCTGATAAAACCGAAGGACTCTACCAAATGGCCTACAGACACACAGTTTTGCATAAAATTTCATGGGGTTAATTCAGGTTAAAATCCTTGGTGATTCTTAAGTTGTTTCTATTGCATTAATGTGTTTACTTAATGTTACTTTTCTAAAAAGTATTAGATCCTATAGAGGATACCAAGTATAAAATAATGTGCTCTAAAGAACGTTACATTATACAATAGAGATTGGTTTAAAACAGGAAATATAGAGCTGCTGAATTATTTACACGGTTTATATAATGATGTGCCTGTATTTGTTTGAGAAACTGAATTGCTTTTGAACTAGTAAGAACATTCGTTTTCGGCAGTATTCAATTTACATTCCATACCCTTTATAATAATTTAAAGACTTAAATAATCACATAGGTCATTTGTCTAACCTCTAACTAGTGTGTGAGGGAACTGAAGCTCAGCAGTAGTGAGTTGTCCATCCCCAAGATGAACAGTTTATGTCATCTGAGGTGGAATTACTGCACTGGCTTCAGCAATTGCAGATGATAAGGTCTGAGGAAGGACTTATGTTCATTTCGTCCATTCACAGCTTTGTACAATGTCTAACACATGGTGCTCAAATAATAGGTTTCCATTGACTGAATTAAATGAAAGTATTAGCTTAGAAATTCATTTATTTGATGTCTGTTTATTAAAGAGCTACTTTGTGCCTTAAACTGTGCTAGACAAGAGGTATGAAGAGATGATTAAAATTAAAGATCTGGCATCAAATTGTTCATAGTCTGTATTTCCATGTGTATAAAAGCAAGCAGTTGTGTCAATAGTTGCTACTATTTAACAACTTTGGTACATCGGTGAGTTCTTTGTAATCTTGAGATTATGCCCATGATGCTGCTGGGAGCCTGAACACGTAAGCCACTAATTAGGGGTGGGTAGGAAAAGGTCTGAACGTTTTAAGAGCTAGTATAAGACACAGATGAATTAGATTTATTCTGTATCACGTGGAGGGCATAGAAGATAAAAATTTTGTGGAGAGAATATTCTAAAGAACATAAAGAATGACATTTTACAATTAACAACTGTCTAACTGCGGAATAGGGATGCCTTATATGATATGTATCTTGTTCTCATTGAAAATACCATATAGAAAAAACCCAATCAGAGATTTAATTGATGGAATTTGTCATTACTGCCTCAGTATTCATTCTGAGTAATTCAGTGGCTAATCAGAAACATGATAATTATTTATTAAATGAATGAATGAATGAGTGAATTTCAATCTTAAGGCCATATAAATGAAAATACATAACTATTTTATCTGTTCATAAAACACAGTGCAATTTTGCTCATCAGAATTTTTCTTATGTGATAGAAACTCCTGGGAATTGTCAGAAAAGGAAAAGATAGAACACAGTGCATGATTTACATTTATGCATGAGGAAAGAGATGAGGAGTCAAAGAGAACATAAAAGAAAGGCATCAAGTACACACCAACATATCTCCCTGGAAGGAGCATTTGCTTTGGATTTAAGGAGACCTAACATGAATTTGTTAGCTATGCCTTGGGCGGGTTACTTATATTCTCTGGATATCTATTTCTTCTCAGTAAAGCAAAGATAATAATATCTAACTTGTGAGATTCACGAAGGTAAAAGATAGCTTAAATAAATGGCAGGGTACAGTTATGCTTATTGATATGCTGGATGCTAAATAAATCTCAATCTTGGTACTGTGTATTAAGATTATTAAGGTACTATCTTTGGCCCCTGGTGGTAATCTTCCAACAAGGAGCATTGTAATTGTATTTAACCCAGTTAGTGTTTGTAGAACCCCAAAGGGCTACCATCACCAGAGGAACGTGCAGGCTTAGTTAGAGACTTCCTGTCTGATGAGTGTTCATTTCACGGGCGAGCCACACTGTCATAACTTATTGCATATGTTATTTGGGGTCTTTAAGGGTTATCTAAGGAAAATGAACAGCAAGGCCATCGATTTTTGTTCATGCTGCGTTTATCAGTCAGAATCAGTCAGGAAAACAGACTCCCTAGAAGTATATGTGGAAATAAGGGAATTATAGAAATTTGAACTAACACAAAAGAGGAGCTGGGAAATGAGTCAGAAAGAGGGAAACTGCAGATCAGAGAAAGGGAAACTAAGTAATTTGCCTGCAGCACTGGTGTGGATAGAAAAGCATGAACTTGCTGAAAATCTGTGAAGCTCAGCATGTCCAGTCACTGAAGTGGTTCCCAGGCAGGGATTTTGAAAGGGTCTGTGGGAAGCTAGTGTCTCTGTGTAACTACTGGCTCCCTGGGGTGTGAGTCAGCACCTGGTGGTGGGCCTGTACCACTGTGGGTGAGCAGGGTCTGCGGGCAGGAAGAAAAGCAGGATGCGGAGTAAGGAAAAGTGGGGACAGCCTGGACATCCCTGAATATCTGACCTTGATGGCTTCTGTCTCACATCTACTTTACAAGTTTCAACATAATTCCAACCGTCAGTCTGAACAATATGGGAAGGGGTGTTCTGGGAGACAGAGGTAGGTCCAGGTCTTAGCCAAACTGACTTAGCCTAGTCCAGTGCAGGTACTCCTTGTCACACTCACTTATAGTAACCATATTTATTTCCAAATAAGGGCGAAAACAAAGTCATTCTTTTACATAAAGTTGATATAGCTATCTTCTGTAAATACAAGCATGCTAACCCTCACTCCAAAAGAGGAACCCACAAAGTCACTTATATATTTGGGTTTTGCTCTTTCCTCTTTTACCTAGTCAAATCCTTCTTTGAAAGTCCTATAACATTAATCCTGATATATAGGTAACCACTACTAATACATGTTTTGTTATAATAGGGAATTAGGAAAAGGGGAAAAGGGAATACATAAATAAATTACTTTGAAGCAAGGAAGACATACCTAAGTGTTCTACTAGTGCTTTCATGGGTCATGGGACCATAACTTGTCGTGGGATCACAGATGGGATTTAGAACTTTCTTCTCCCACTACCTATTTGATATTTTCTTTGCTCCCAGAAAATGTGTCAGTTAATGGTGGTTTCTTACTTGGTAGAGTAATTCAAATCCTCATTCCTGAAGCGTATGTGCCATTAAGAGTCTTGCCTCTATTGGGCTGTTGTAGTTTTCGACTAATTTTCACCACAGCATATTGGAGAGCTGAATGACACACTGGAGGACCTCCGGCATCTTGAAAATTCCGCTCCCTGCCTCTTGCCTGTTGTTTCAATGACTTGAGGTGCTCTAAATAGCCAATAGTAGTCTCAGGTTCCAGTACAATGTTGTATTCTCTTATGGAATAATTTCTCTGTTGGAAAGGAAAAAGCCCCTAAAGCAAAAAGCCAGAAATTTTATGGAGAAGAGACAAAAACATTATCAGTGAATCATTAGAATTAATATGAAAGCAGTTAGTCCTGTATCTACCTGTGAGCCCCAGATTCATGAATCCTGGGTATAGAGGAAACATTACTACATATTTATAACTAATCCAAAGTCTATATTGCATCCAGAAAAACATTATCCCAGCTCCATAAAGTTCTTTCACCAGCTGGTGCTATAACTGAGTCTTCCAAAGGCCATTCCATAATTTTATTAGGCCAGCTGTTTCAGGATGAGGAGAACAAGATGATACCAGTGAATTCCGTGAGCTAGAGTCCAATATTGTACTTTATTTGCTACAAAATGAGAATGAGTTTCTTTGACAGCAGTAATGTTGTATGAAATACTATAAAGGTGAACAAGGGATTCTGTGAGCCCCACATAGTGGTTTTAGCAGAAACTTTAAGAGTGGGAAAGTTACACCATACCCGACATAAGTTTCCGCGCCCCCCCCCCCCCGCGGGGGCGCCCGCTGAGGCCGCCCTGGTGGGCGGTGAGGGGGAGGGCAGCTCAGG